>JANEHU010001759.1:0-97142 GCA_027563435.1 Nasonovia ribisnigri
TGTGATGATATTATTGTGAATAAAGTAATTCATTTTAGTATTATAGGCATTAGTATTTACTATAGTTGGTTAAATTCATTTTTCTCAAAAAAATTATATTTTAATATGCCATTGCGTGTATATAAAATATAACAATATATTCTAAAAGTTTCATATACCAACAAATAATATTTTTAAATTATATCAAAATAACTAAAATCATTATTCTTGGTTTAAATATGAAATTTTGTCTAAATTGAAATTAAAATGTCTGTAAAAAATAAATGTGTTGATATATTTTTTAGATTTTTTGGTTACAGTATGATTTATTTATGAGAATTTTTGTTTAAATTTTCAACACTTAGTTATAAAAACTGAACATTTTATAATTTTTTAATTACATTGATTTATAATTTTCGAGATTTTGACAAATTTTGTCAAAATTCGAACTTAAAATGCTTATAAAAAAAAATCGTGCCTATGTATTTTTAAAATTTTCAACTGATGTTGTAACAATATATAAGAAAGCTTGTATTAAATTTTCAGACTTTTTGGCCCACCAAATAACATTTTATTGACAATTATAAAAAAAAAAACTAAAAAAATTGAAAACTAAAAAATGTCTGTAAACAGCTCAAAACAAATCAAAATATTTTCAAAATTGTATGGTGTATAGGAAATTAGAATATAAACGTTCAGTGAAATTTTCATGCATCAACAAATATTCGTTTTCGTTTTTGAATTACAACCAAATAAGAAAAAACGCTACATGAGAATTGAGTGAATAACCAATGTTGTAAAATTATGAACTTAAAACGCTCATAAAAATTTATTATGACTTGCTTTTAAACTTTTTTTTTATTGATTAAATTAGGCAAACTTATGAGGAATCTTGTATTACATTTTCAAACCTTAGATTTAAAAAGAAAAATTTTTATGAATTCCTAACTCAAAATAAATTGCACATTTTCATCATTTTTACGTATTTTGTCAAAATTTGAACTTTGATTACCTATAAAATAAAATTGTGACTACGGATTTTTAATATTTTTCTTCTGCCTTTGAAACTATATATTATAAGCCTACTATTAAATTTTCAAGATTTTTTACCCAACAAATAAAATTTTATTGACGTTTATAGAAAAAAAAACTAAAAAATTTGGAAACTGAAAATATCCGTTAACAGCTCAAAATAATTCAGAATATTTTGAAAATGCTAGGGTGTGTAGAAAATGCTTATATAAACATTCGGTCAAAATTTCATGTCTCTACGGTAATTTCTTTTAGAGTTATACCAAAAACCAAAATCGATTTTGTCGAAAATTGGTTTTCCGTAAAAATTCCCGTTTTTCCCTTAATTTTTCATTTGTTTTTCAGGCGCTCATGAAAACTACTGGGAAATTTTACTTTTGACCCCCCAAAGTACCAACTAGATTCACTTTCCTATCAGAAAGGTACTATTGAAGAAAATCGAAGCATTTTTTCTGTCCTAAAACGTGATGACAGACACAAAAATAAAAAAAAAAATAAAAAAAAAAACACACATCATTGTAAAACCAATACATTCATCGCTTCGCTCAGAATCTAATATTGGAACTCTTATGGTCAATTTAAAATACAACCGAAGTTTATTGCATTGAATACTCAATTAATATTATTGTTGTAGACAGTTCATGAATTGGTGGTTGATAACTAAAATACCATATTGCCACCATTTTTCAATATCAATGTATAAATACATTATACATAACTATTAACTACATAAGTCAGATTAACCTTTATGTATGTGATACCATTTTCCCACATGAAAGTTAAAAAATCTGAATACCAAGCTACATTTATTTTGATAATTTAGAGCAGCATTTTTGTTTAGCAGTGATTGTAGGTATTTCCCAGTTTATAATCAACTGACCAACGATAGATAGCTGATATGACATGAGTCTACCCACACCAACAGTATACTGTTAATTTATTTTGAAATTGATTAGAAATTTAATGAGATGCACTGATTTTTAAAAAGTTTACATTTTTATTTTATTATTTATATAAGTAAGTTTATACCTACTTGTATAGGTACTTTTTTTATTAATATTAGTTAAACTGACTTTAAAATATAAAAAATATTTTTTATGTGATTCGATCCTCAATGGAAAAATAATAAAATTTTCCTTTTTATATATTAAGGTTTAAATCCTAATAACAAAAAAATAATATTTTGCCAGTTCAAAATGTTTGTTAAAAGATTTATTGGACTTAAAAATAAATATTTTTTTTTAAATTTATAAAATACAAATTATAAAAGCTAGCAAATTACTCAAAATTATTGTATTGGACTATTAGAGCATATTCAATGTTGTCAAAATTAAATTAACAACGATTATCGGATACTAAATATTTATATTTAGAAAAACTTCTCTCCACGTCCAGTGAAGGAAATTTGAAATGAGCCAGATCTTAATCACTTAAGTCATCGGGAAATCATTCACGTGAAGCCAATCTTCTAAACTAGTGGAGAATTAGAAAAAATTACTAAAAAATGTGGAAAAATTACCTAAAAATGTCAAAAAAATTACCTATAACGTAAAAAAGCCAGAAAATGCAGCAAAATAAAAATTAGTTATTTAGATTTGCATGCTATTGAAACACATTTTCAGTTAAGAATTTCAAAAAAAAATACATTACTCCCTGGAAACTTAATTATAATTATATATATATTATATTAAACTTATAATATAATCTATATTACTATGTAAATAATAATCTGTTGCTAATACTCAATTCTTCAAATTGAATCTTATAAATTAGTAAGTACTTGCAGCAATTTTACAGTCAAAATTATATGATACCTATTGTTTTTGTTTAGTTGATATTGGAACCTGAATCCCGAGAACATTTTGTTTTAAATTATAAAATATCAAGTTTCAAACTGAGGAAAGTTTATCCAGTTCGCATATCCGGCTACCTATCCTCGGGATATCCTATTAAATTTACATTTCTTCAATTATTTAGGTTTTAGATTTTAATATGTTTAGGACTCCATAGGTACTTGTGGAACACTTTTTAAGGGCCCAAATAATAATGAATGAGCCCTAAGAATAAGCATTGAGATTGTTTATAACTAAAATCGTCCAAAAATGTTTGATAATAAATTATAAAATTGTTTTATTATAAATTACGTCAGTTATTATACGCTTAGCAAATTTGGATTATAACGATTAACGACCAACAATATTAACTAAAACCAAAATGTCATGCAGGACATTGTACCTACCTATAACTATTGTATATAATATAATGACCAAAAGGAAGACTTTAATGCAATAAAAAAGTTTAATTCCTGCATAATAATATTATATTATGATCTATAAAGTGTTAAAACATGGTTTATAATAGGTATACGGTTACGGTATACCTATGCCATGTAAATCGTAATTATATGTTTATAAAATGTTAATTTTTGTGTTAAAACATCATAATACGAAACAAAGTATACACACTAAAATATAAAAATATAATATAATATCCATTAAAACTGTTTCACAACAACATTCAACGCCGCCGGTGACGCGTTTACTCGTCATTCCTAATAATTATTGTATGTGTAATGCCGGCGACGCATTTATATACGCGTCATGGCCATTTTACCGAAGACAAAAACACGAAACCGGATATGAAATATTATAAAATATATAATATTATAATATATTATTATTTACTTTAACATGCAGAACAATAACACGTAACAAAAAAAGTATACATTTACGTACATAATTGATTACCTGTATCTAAGCTGGACTGCACTACAAATAGTAGGTATACCTATAATATAGTTAGTTTTAATTCATAATAACTTTGTAACTTAACGAGTTGAATTATTTAATTTGTAAAATAATCAGATAATCTGAATCTTTAAAAACAATAACTAGGTAGGTAATACTAACTGTTTTTGTTGTTTTTATTCCAAAAATCTAAATGTTCCATTTTTGTTGCCTATAGTGCCGAATATTAGCCGTGGTGGTCATAATTTAATATTAATGAATAAATATTGAGTACTTTCAATTTTATGATAAAAACATTGTTCTTGTCATACATATAGTCAGAGGTTAAAGTGGCGGGGGGACGCAGGGGGATTCAGTCCCCCTATACCTCTGACGGCGGTCAAAAGCGTGCCCTTTTACAAATTAAGATTATTGCGTTATTCAGGGTTAAACGTAGGATGAGTACGATTACTTATTCACTGTTTATACATTACATATACATTAGACATTAAACATGAAATATATGGAACGCTCAAAACTATATATGGAGACATTAGTCTCCCGTGGAACTTTTTCCCACTTTGAACCCTGACCATATTATTATTTTTTCTTATCAATTATTTACATAAAAAGTTATATTAATTGTAAATAATTATAATACACGTTGACCACGAATAACGACGCCATTAAACATAATCCAGTGTAGCTATCATAAAAAAATTGGTGTCGCTCAAATAATCTTAGGTGACCTAACCCTCATAATATTGTTATACCGACCTAAAAAATGTCTTATTCTTCTTTTTCTATTTTTCACTATGTTACACGTAACTGTAACGACTAATGGCCTATATATATATATACCTAAATAAATATACAAATGTAGTATCGTAGATACTTACTGTTTGTATAGTTCTTATTTTGTTGTACATCCTGTGTTCTAATGACTGATATTCCAATTCTTTTCGAGAAATTAACGCCAATGGTTATTTAATACCTATTTACTTGAAACATTTGATCAAATTTATTATCAGTTGTTTAATTTAATTTTTCTGTCGTTTTCAGTAATTTAGATAAGTACCTAAGTTAGACGCCGAGTAATTAATTTATGTAGGTAATATGTATACTTAACATAATATTTTGAATTAACGGGTTTTAACATTATATATTGTAAATTTAAACTATAAAATAAACTAACTTCTAATTTTTACTCTAACCAAACTTCTAACGCTAACTAAGTTAGAAATGTGTAAAATTTCAGAAACTAATTTATATTTTAACTCAGATAGTTTTTGTACTGAAGTAATTTAACTTTAACCGGTTGAAAAAAATTACTAACTTGCCCAGATTTGCACAGTATATACCAATATATATGCGTATTTATTTGGCACTATGACAGTAGGATACTAGGATTATAGAGAGACTCCGATCTAAAAAAAACCGATTTTAAAATCATTTATTTTATGTTTGTTCCTTATGGCTTTAAATTTTAGAGATTTACAATTAAAGCTACATTTAAAAAAAGGCATTGAAATGTATTAGAAATTAACACGTAAACGCGTCATCGGTGTTGAATGAATATAAAATAAATATAAAACACATCTGCGCTAAAATTTAAATTTAACTTAGTATAAATTATTTAAATACAATATAGATACACCCAAAGTGTTTGGCATAGGATTATTTATAGGATATAAACGATTTTAACTTATAAATATGTTAACATAAACATTTAAGAATTTTTTAAAAATGTTTCATATACTATCTAGTTCATTTCTGTAGGTATAAAAACTTATAAACAATCATAAATTGCACAAAATAAACATTCCCTTATTTTATTGTTGACATGGAACGTTATAATAATATGCCTATAAAATATCAAAATGTGTGCTGAAAAAATCAAAATATGCAACAAAATTTCAAACACGAAATAAAATAATAATTAAAAAAGAAAATAGTTCGAAAGATGCAATATCTTATAACTAATTTTACCTTCTCATTCAAAAGGTTATAAAATAAATGCCTATCCCAAGTCCCAACGCATAAACATTCGCCCTTTCATAGTGACGTATTTTATTACATATTGTAATGCGTTTGGTGTGCGTTTTGTTGCCTATACTTAAAATTAAATTGTTTCTATAACTTTTTGCTAAAAAGGTAAACATTTTTTTAAAATAATAAATTGATTAACAATGGTACGGCTATATATTTAAAAAAAAAACCAAGTCAAAATATTAATTTAGCGCTCGAGATATTACACCGGTTTAATCTTTCTGCAGCAAGCCGTATACTGTTTGCCTTTAATTTGCCATCGTGATAGATTCCCTGCAACAACCATATTCACGGCCGAATTGATCATAAATCATAATATGAGGGGGCTATATATTTTTGGTGAGGCCTAGGTCCTATTTTTTCAATGTTTTTTTGATACAGAGATTGTGATTTATATCAATATTTATTCAAAGCATATATTTGTATACTGTAGTATTGTAACAATTGACAAAATATTACTTGATATTTATTACAGTCAACGACTTAAAAATAATTTTTATTAAAAATATAGAATGATTGCATAATATACATTTCTGATCAAGTATTGACAATATATTAATGGAAATCAGGAGCCAACAAGCAGTAGTATGTCCACATACTAGGACAAAAAGCAGTAATTAATGCGGAGTTACTGGTTTTCTTCCGAGTAAGTATTGTATTTACAAGTTACAGCTGAGTAGTAGGTATGTCCGACATTTTTGGTTTAAATTTAATGTTGCTCCCGAATCACTAATCAGAATTTATATTTATACCCATAATGGAACTTGATAAGGAATATTTATTACATCCAATGAAACAAAAAAAATTACATTAAATATGTTCCTTGTGCTCACAAAGTTATGTTTTAGTATTTTAGATATTTAAATCAGATGATATCTCAAGTTCTATTTTAATATTAAATATATTTGAGTTAACCTATTATTAAAATATAAATACCATTACAACTTATTTAAATATCCAAATCTTTAAAGCACATGATATATATTATATAGGTACCTACTAATGATATCAGAAGGCATTTGGAAGTAACACCAAATAAATGTGTTTTGACAGCTTTTCGTCTTCTAGCTAATTATTATTAAATAGTTTCCCTGTACAACTTATTATTATAATAATATAGCATATTTTTAATGTTCAAAAAATTATTGTCATTACTCTATACAGACCGCAATCTAGTGTCGAAGACTGTTTTATTGTTTCCTGAAAAATTATACTAATTTGAGTTACCTACCTACGGCTTAGTGGCTTTTGAAAGCAGTGTTGTGTTGTACCAATAATTAATAAAGTTAATTTTCATATTACATATAGATTAGGGCTGAAATATAAACGATATATTAAATTACGATTAAATGATTATATTATTAATGAAGGCTGCAATACTATTGACTCAAAGCTAAACAATTTTTTTATGCGCATCCATCTGCAATATTAGTATTTTACACACCTTTTGGTATTACTTTTTTTTATCTGCTTCCAAATAACGTAAAGTTACGAGTGACAATACTGATATTTAGATTGCTTTTGAGATTCTATAATTAAGCCAGGTAAATGTTTACGAGTCACGCTGTCCCATTCATTCCATACCTTTAAATATTGATTTATATTTTAATGGCGTAGAAATAGAAACTTAGAAATAATATCATGGCGTAGTGAGTAAAAAACTTATTGATAATTTTAATATTATTTTAGCCTTTAGGAATATTGTAATACGTATCTATCTCATAAACTTATTATTGTAATAGATATGTAATATGTATGAATATTAAATGTATGTTTTTAATAGATATAATGTATATGCATACATAATATAGTGCATACTAATATGTGTAGCAATTATTATAAACTAAAACTAAAATAAAATAAAATTGAATGCAAATAAGAAAAAGTTGGGCAAATGGGTGTCGCTCTGCTGTACAGTAAGTTACAAGTGGATCACTGCGATGAATGGGATGAAATTTGAATTCAATCAAATTATAATATCATTGTTTACGAAAAACGATTGTGAGCAAAGACCGTCAGTCAGCCTATGATATATTATTAGTTATTACTAAGTTTATTTGATGGTATTATTATGAATTAAGAATAATTTATCTATTTACGTGGAACCTTGTTTTATATTTTCAATTCTTAGCAATAAAAATTGAATATTTTATAAATTTTCAATTAAATAATCAATTTTTAATTTTTAATTTGAAACATTTTGTCAAAATTTGAACTTTAAATGCTTATAAAAATAATGTGTAATATGTATTTTTAATATTTTTTAACTGCTATTGTAACAATATATCAGGAGTCTTGTGTTAAGTTTTCACGCTTTTTGACCCAACAAATACAATTTTTTTAATATTTTTAGAAAAAAAAACTAAAAAAAATTAAAATGTCCGTTCAAAATGAACCAATACATTTTTTTAAATTTTATCAAGTATAAAAATTGATAAAATAAACATATGGTTTACATTTCAAGTATCTACAGTTTTTCGTGTTTGAATTACAGCAAAATAAGAAAATTGGTACATGAGAAATCGAGTGAATATCCAACCTTGGAAAAATTTGAATTTCAAACGTTCATAAAAATTTAATTATCGTAAAAATTTTTTTTTAAAAAGGTAGGCAAACTTCTGAGGAATAATGGATTAAATTTTCAAATCTTAGATTTAATAATAAAAAGGGCGGGTAAGTGTATGTCGCTCTGCTGTACAGTAGGTTACAAGTGAGTCACTGTAATGGATTGTGTTAGATTTTTAACCAATGATATAATATCATTGAATAAGAAAAACGATTCTGAGCGAAGACGGTCAGTCAGTCTATAATATCTTACTAAGTCTAAATGTATTTGATGATATTATTGTGAATAAACTAATTAATTTTAGTATTATAGGCATTAGTATTTACTATAGTTGGTTAAATTCATTTTTCTCAAAAAAATTATATTTTAAAATGCCATTGCGTGTATATAAAATATAACAATATATTCTAAAAGTTTCATATACCAACAAATAATATTTTTAAATTATATCAAAATAACTAAAATCATTATTCTTGGTTTAAATATGAAATTTTGTCTAAATTTGAAATTAAAATGTCTGTAAAAAATAAATGTGTTGATATATTTTTTAGATTTTTTGGTTACAGTATGATTTATTTATGAGAATTTTTGTTTTAAATTTTCAACACTTAGTTATAAAAACTGAACATTTTATAATTTTTTAATTACAATGATTTATAATTTTCGAGATTTTGACAAATTTTGTCAAAATTCGAACTTTAAATGCTTATAAAAAAAAATTTTCAAATTTTAGTCATTTTTACGTATTTTGTCAAAATTTCAACTTTGAATGCTTAGAAAAAAATTGTGACTACAGATTTTAATATTTTTCATGTGCCTTTGAAACAATATATTAGGAGTATTCTATTAAATTTTCAAGAATTTTTTAACGAATAAATAAAATGTTATTGATTTTAAAAAAAAAAAACCAAAAAGATTGGAAATTTAAAATGTCTGTAAACAGCTCAAAATAAGTCAAAATATTTTGAAAACGGTATGGTATATAGAAACTGCTTATATAAACATTCAGTAAAATTTCATGTATTTACCGTCATTTTTTTTAGACTTACACCAAAAACCAAAATCGATTTTATCGAAAATCAATGTTGCGTAAAAATTCCCGTTTTTTCCTTAATTTTCCATTTGTTTTTCACGGTACTTTTGAAAACTACTGGAAAATGTTTACTTTTGACCCCCCAAAGTACCAACTAGATTCACTTTCCTATCAGAAAAGGTACTATTGAAGAAAATCTAAGCACTTTTACTGTCCCAAAACGTGATGACAGACACAAAAAAAAAAAAAAATAAAAAAATAAAACACACATCATTGTAAAACTACATTCATCGCTCCGCTCAGAATCTAAAATGTTATTTTCTTTAACTCAAAATAATGTGCACATTTTCGTGATTTTTACGTCAAAATTTGAACTTTAAATGTTTATAAAAAAAAATTGTGACTATGGATTTTTAATATTTTTCAACTGTCATTATAGTTATACCAATACATATAAGAAGCCTTGTATTCAATTCAGATCAGGTGAAAATCGTGCAAAATTGACATTTATTGGGTATATTGGTGTAACTATAAAACCTAAAATAATATTTGATTGTTTCTTGTGCTAATCGACACCAATATACAAATCGATAAAGATAATGGTTAAAGTAAAACCAAGGCGTAAAGATGAAAAAGAACGGATACAATAATTGTATTAATAAATTATTTAGTTATGAAGCGTGGAATGAGTACAAAGAAAAATATTTAAATAGAGTAGAATACTTTAAAAAAAAAGACTATAAATCGATTTATACTATACATTTATTGTTATTGTAACTAATTAATTTTTGTATTATAATATGACTTAATTTAATATAATCTTAATAATATTTGGATATAGGTATTATGTATTAATATGTAATATAATATTATATATTAATATGTATAATATGTAGTATGTACTGTATAGTATTTATCATTATTTTGAAAATGATTAACTTTATTCTGATTTGCCTTAAACGATAAATGACATGCAAAATGGGCGCATTTGGGTTATAGATCAAGGTGTTAAGTTTTTTATTTTGTGCACAAATGTCTATGACCCTCGGCAATTGAGGCGCAAATGGGCTACAACCTATTTTCTTAATTAACTGATTTTCCAATGCAACAATACATGCTTATTTACCTATAATAGGTAGCTAAAAGTGCTATAACGGGTTCGTAGTATATATACAGTGTACAACTTGTAACATTTATATAAATATTTATCCAGGTATCAGAAGTCAGAACCTAGGTAAGTAATATATATATATCTTAAGAGGAGCGCACTATTTGTTTTCTCTCTCTGGCCCACGCGCAACATAGACAAAACAGTTTCACGCAGAATTATTTTTCTATGTTTTTAAATAGTCTTAGAATAAAATGACCCATTACAAAAAAGATAGAGAATAATATTTTTGAGGGAATGATATATCGATTTGTCAAAATATTGTCTCAAAACAATTTAAACATCATTTAAATGTACAATATTTTTTTGTTTATTTTGAAAGTCAAATAACAATAAAATATAAAATCGATATGTCATTCCCTCAAAAATATTATTCTCTATCGATTTTGGTATGGGTGATTTTACTCTAAAATCATTTAAAAACATAGAAAAATGATTCTGCGTAAATCCGTTTTTGTCTATGTTGCACGTGGGCCAGAGAGAGAAAATAAATAGTGCGCTGACATCCTCTTAATTCATGGTAGGTAGTAAGTACTAACTAAAACTATCATTTTACCGAAAAATAATCTGTGTTGTTATTATTATTGTTATCAATTTTTACTATCAGTGTTCAGATGCCGATTGTATACGTCTTTACCGACATGTTCTCACTGGTTGCAACTCGACCGAAAAGCGATCGAACTTGCATGAAACTTAAATGCAATCGAATGAAAGCAACTCGACATACACTCGATTACATGTCTTGTGATCGGTCACCTTCATGATTACATAATTTTACTTTTCTATAATGCAGTAGCACTTCTATATATTTGAATACAGAATGCCTTAAATTCAAACCAGGCTTCGGTGAACCAACTTTTTCTTATTTTTCCTTTTTTTCCTTTTTCTTCTTTTTCTATACATACGAATATTTGGTTTTTTTTATTTATCGAATTTTAGTACGGTTTAGGTTAGGTTAGGATTTTGTACTAATTGATTGTAATCTTCCGTAGGTCGAATTAAGTAAAAACGACACACTTGGTATAACTTTGATTCTATTGTTTAATATTATACACTTACGTATGAACTACACGGAGTCCGCGATTTCATGGACAACAGCGGTCTAGATGGCTATACATTAAAACATGATATTATTTACACTTAAAAAGACATCGGCCCCACAGCGTGTTATACCCAAATGGAGTTGAACCATCATAATTTTTTTTCCGGACAACGCCGGGTAATTCAATTTGTATGTAAATAATATTAATTCAACTTACCATCTATCGTATTAATAATAATAATATAAATATTCTATAAAATATCCTAGGCTGACAAACCGTCTCCGTTCAGAATCGTTTTTCGTATACAATTACATCATTGAATACAAATTTAACACCATTCATTACAGTAACCCATTTGTAACCTACTGTACAGCAGAGCAACACCCACTTATAAGAGGCGGATAGGCATGATCTGACCAGCACGGGAAGAATAGAATTTAGCAGCCCACATGATCATACCCAAATTCCAACAAAACAACACCTACCCGGCAACCCTTCTAGTAGTAATATTTTTCATCTGCCCATTTTCGTCAATATAAGTAGCGGCCCACCGGGAAAATCCCGGTGTCCCGGTAGCCCTATTCGCCCCTGCCACTTATCCCCTTTTTTTAAAAAAAAAGTTTAATAAACAAAATTGTTTATTCATACCAATATTCTTGAGTCGGCAAGAATTAGCTAAGGTAAACTAAATGCATGGTAGAATGTGTGTGATGGACAAAAAACATTATAAGAAAGTACCTATAACCAACTCAAAAACATTAATAATAAAAATATAGACACCTAAGACCCAATTAAGCTTTTGTAACGTATGTGACGGAGGAATGAACGACATTGAATAACAACAACAGTAATAATAAACTTCTGTTATTTTGTTCGCGGTATCTATTATCACGGTTTGTCGGGGATCGGTGGGTGCCGGGTGGACCGGCAAACACTATAATAATTTTATAGTCAGTCGCCACGGCTCGAGACGGGTACATAATAATATAAATTTATTTGGTAATCGGTTACACGGCGCCATCTAGCGGCCCTCCGACGCGTGATCGCCACTGTCGTCACTGTCGGGCTATGGACAGAAACGGTGTACCGACGCTCTACCTTGTGACGGTGTCTGGTTAGATGCTAGATATATATACAGCCAATCCGACACTAGTAAATGCGGAGGTCTGACGCGCGGTTACCGTCCCAAATCGCCGTATGGTGAACCCCAAAATTTGATGTATGACGCTTTGCGTCCATCGTAATTAACGTGCAAAAATAATAAAGAATGGATTAGATTTAACGTACAATCGATATCTATAAACCGTGGATGTCGTTGTGCAACCCATGTCACGGTGCCGTTCGTGCCCTCGACCTCCGTAACAAAATTTTTGTTTTTTTTTTTAAATTAAAAAATTTGACTCTCGACCATATTATTATCATTTTTTTTTCCTCAACAATACCAACTCTATTCCAAAGTTTACTAATTTATAATTAATTAACGATTTGTTTTAATATATATTCATATCGTGCATATACGGTGAGTTAATACATATATTTAATTCTAGTATTACTATAGGACACCCGACTATAATTTAATTTATTATAAAACATTTTTAATATACTAACAAATAATATAAAAAATACAATGGCTAAAAACGTGAATTTGTTTAATAATAGTATTATGCAAGCTGTATAGAATTATTTTATATTTTATATTAATAGTGATGAATTCACAAGAAAACAAAAAGATAATTTTTAAATGATTTATAACAAGTGGTTAGGTTAGGTATCTCTGTTCTAAAGCATTTTTTTCTCGATATTTTTTTTTATGTAATTATTGATTTGTGTATCTTTTAAAATAAAATATTTTGAATTATTGTATACCCTATAAAATGTGTATAAAATATAAACGTATAATACTGTAATAGCTACGGTAAGCCACTATAATATGAAATAAAAAAAAAAAAAATAGTAGATAGGTAGGGAGACCGGGTACAATTGTAACAGTTTTTATGAAATTATTTTTTTCGGCCAAAATTCAAAATTTTTTGGACCATTTAAACTTTCAATTAGTAAAGTAAGTTGTTGCCTTTAATAATATGTATGTATTGAACATCTATTTCCACAGGTTGTTGAGTAATTATAAACATTAAAAAAAAAAAAAAATGTTACAACTGTACCCTATACAGGGACAATTGTAACAGCAACAGGGACAAATGTAACATACATATATAATATATATATATATATTTTTTATTGTTATAAAACATACAGTTACTTTAAAATAAAATAAAATATAACTTTGTTAACATAATAATTTAGGAACATAATTTTTGACTTGTTAGACCACTTATAACATAACTTTTGACTTTTAAATAATAAAAAAACACAACATAATATCATTAAATAAAATCAAATATAACTTTGGTTAATTAATAGTTTAGTAACATAATTTTTGATTTTTTTTATAACTCTTATAGCATAACTAGATACACAACAAACATAACTTTGACTTTTAAATTTAAATAAAAACATAACTTTTACATTAAAATTTAAATAAAAACATAACATAATATTATAAAATAAAATATAACTTTGGTTAATTAATAGTTTAGTAATATAATTGTTGACTTTTAAAATTTAAAAAAAAACTAAAAAATATATCATTAAATAACATAGTTGAAACAGAAGGTTTTATATTATTGTTCATCATCAGCTTCACAATTATCACATGTATAATAAGCAGTAAATTTAGTTTTGGCACAAGCTTCATGTGACCAATATTTACACTTGCAACATTGGATCCAATCTTCTCCACTTCTACTATTTGAATACAATTCTGTGCAAATCATACAAAAAATGTCTTCTTCATTGTTTTCTTCATTGAAAGAAGTTTTTTGGCGTTTATTTTATATTAATAGTGATGAATTCACAAGAAAACAAAAAGATAATTTTTAAATGATTTATAACAAGTGGTTAGGTTAGGTATCTCTGTTCTAAAGCATTTTTTTCTCGATATTTTTTTTTATGTAATTATTGATTTGTGTATCTTTTAAAATAAAATATTTTGAATTATTGTATACCCTATAAAATGTGTATAAAATATAAACGTATAATACTGTAATAGCTACGGTAAGCCACTATAATATGAAATAAAAAAAAAAAAAATAGTAGATAGGTACTTACCATATCTTTACAATCACTAATAAATTGTAGCATTGGCTATTGGCTTCACGTAGGTACATCGATTATTGCAACAGTGATAGGAATCATATTTCTAAATTGTTAAATTTAAATTATTTATTTATTAAGACAAACCAATAATAATGAAATAATAACAATAAATTATTATGTTTATCGATATTACAATTCGTTTTATATTATACTTAATTACACATAACAAATAATATTAGGTACCTAGGTCCTAGATACTTTAGACAAAACAAAATTAACACCAGCGTTACATATATAATATGTACATTTAAGATATTATGTTTAGACATAATGACTTCTTATAATTTTATTGACACACACGTCATTATCATCAAGATCCTTAATTATTTAATTATTGCCTTTTTATTTGATTTTTGTAAATCATTGGTATTATTGGATTGACTTTCATATAACATTTTTATTAGACTTTTTATTTCGTTATTTATATTGAATTTTTGAATATAGTTTTACTTACTATATTTTTGTCATTGTTTGTGATGTAAGAGTCAATGAATATGTATAAGCAATAATCACCCGAAAGAAAAAATATAGACCTCTCATATTATTAAATAATTTTCAAGAATAACAAATTAAAAAAAATTACGTAAAGATGGCTAATTAGTGATTACATTAGACACCTTATAGTGTTATAGTTCCTTGTTATCCTTACGTAGTTTTCGAGAATAGATTACCCAAATCTAAAAAAAGAAAATTCAAATTATATATAATAAATATATATAGACTCACAGATATAGGTATACTATTATAAGAAGTGTCGGGAAGTAACTATATATTATTAACTTAAGTTACAAGTTACTGTAACAAAATTAATTTGTAAGTAATTTCATGATCAATTAATTAAATTTATTGTAAGTAGTTAATTAAGTTTTTTTTTATTGTAGTAAAATTACAAAATGGCTTGTTACTTTTTGTTTAATACATTTAAACAATCACTTTACAGAAAAATAAATAATGTTGGTATAACCATATACTATATCAGTACTTATTAGTAGTAGTGCAATATTTACCTATTAATTTATATAGTGATGCCTAACCACCAACAATTTCAACTAAAATAAAATTCCAGTTATAATTTATTGTATACAAGATTAGAATATAAACAGTATTATAGTAAGTGTTTATTGCAGTTTATATAATTATATATATAATAATATATGTATATACCTATTGTCATTACGTATTAACTATTTTCTACTACCTATTTATTTTATCCATTCTTTTAAGTCAATTCACAATTAATGCTTAGTTGTTATATATTCGTTAACATAGTATTATATAATAAATATAATGTACCTACATTGTAATGTAGTCACTTGAACTGTCGTATAACTACGAGCGTATGTTTGTAAATAACGAACCGTTAAAAATCGTGGTAGGTGTCCATCATAATAATTCAGCAAATAATTTTATTATATTCCTTGATTCAGCTGTATATAGTGTATAGGTATATCTAATATGTACGTTAGGTACCAGCTAATATACGTTATAATATATATTATATTATATTGAAATGTGTATACATTTTTAGTGATAACATAACCTCGTGGTTAAAGTTTATGCGGTATATATAGTATAGTTTTCGTCCGTCATCGTTGTATAATATTATAATATAATAATGTTTAACCGTTGAACGATAGGAGCACCGTAATAAAATACACATTTTGCTCGATATTTGAACCGTACACTATAGCACACAATATGAACACAAATATAGGTTTCATTATTGTATTATACAACTCAGTTTTCACCGTAAAATTTTACACCGTCAAATGTATTTTGAACCTATACAAATTATATTATTTTTGTCCCCTTGCACTGTGTCTGCACGGTGCTTTAAGCACGGTTCGTCGACGCACCGACTCTGCATTACAAATTTGCTACTCGGGTACATGTTCATTTAAGACATATTATGTCCTATCACACTTGACATGCTCTAATATGATAGTTAATCTCATACTTATAAGTGCACATATAAATATATAATAATATATACGTACTATATAATATTCACGTTATATTCACTTCATGTTGGAAAGTCTGTTAAGTGGTAACTGAACCAGCATTGATGTCCTATTATTTTGTTTTTTTCGAAAAATCATTATTTAGTTTTCAAACTGTGTTTATTATTTCATCGTTGATCGCATCTTTGAACTATATCTATATCTTGTCCAGAATTTGAAATATCATTGCAACAATATTGTATTGTCTAAGTATGATGCATAATATACAAGACTACTTGGAATGGAAAAAAAATAATTCGAATGTTTTTTCGAAAACAAATGTTACGAAATATTAATTCATCTCTTCTCTGCAGATTAAAACTAACTGTTATAAAGGCCCTGTAGATGCGTGCATATCGACATCTACAGCGTAATGACGTAAATAGTAATAATAGTAATACCCAATATGTATTTATGTGGGTACAATTTATTTAAGTCCTCGCCCACCGCACACCGCCACATATTGGCATGTTATATTATGTCTTCCGTTGTCGACCGGACGGCTTTTATGAGTTTTCATTATAATGAGCACCCAACCCTACCGTTTCGGTTACGACCCTTCCACACTGCACGGGGCCGGGCGGGGGCTAATCGCTGAAAACCCTTATCGTATATTAATGCCTATTCATGTGCAACAGATGATGGTAATTTTTGTTTAGACAATATGTTTTGTTCGGCCGTAAAACCACTCAATAGCTTCCACGATTAATCATTATTCGTTTATGACGAAAACACATTATGTTGGCTGGCGGACGGAGGTATTGAATTATTGTCAATTATATTGGTTAAGTATATTATGCATGGAAACATAGAGGGTAATGCGTAAGTATAGCATATATAAAATACCATACTGACAAAAAAAAAAAAAAAACACTGTTTACGTTTATTACTGCTGAGTGTTGAGAAACACTTTTGATTAACTTAAATACTTGATACTTGATTAATCGATAACTAGAAACGTTAGGTAATAGGTTTTACTCTCTTTTAAAGATACATTCACTTTTTTATTAATAATATGTTTATCTACTATGTATTTTCTAAATCAAAACACTAAATTTGTATTATAGATACTTTGTTGTTTTGCTTTACATAAGCGTTCTAAACAGTAAATGACAAAGAGCGTTGTTTATAGGTACAATATGCCGTGCATCATATTTTTAATAAAATCTCTATAAATTAGCGTCAGTTTTCAAAAACGCAATGTATGTTCTGAAAATTATGAATAATTTAGAGAGGATCACTGTATTAGGTGTGCTAAAATTTAATACAACTATATTAATTGTACATGAAAACCAGCCCTGAGTGTGGACTGAGGTGTGTCCATCCTAAGATATTTTATATTATATTAATATTGCTATAAGTATAGATACAAGTAAGTTGAATTAATTAACATTACATTTCAACCACTTCGTTTTTTTTATTGGTTGTCATTATACAATACACACCAATTTTGGTCTTGGTAAAGACTTATATTAATATCTAGGTATACCTACCAAAATATCAAAAAACTTAAAAAGGTAATAGGTACAAAGTTCCTCATAAGTTGTTTTAGTGTAGGTAATTTAAAAAAAAGTGGAGCATTATTTCACAATATTCTTTTATGAGCGTCTAAAGTTAGAATTTTAATACAAGATTCCTCATAAGTTTTTTTACTTTTTAACAAACAAAAAATGTTTAAATTATAGGGAAATTACTTTAATTTTACATTGGATTCAACTTTCGATTCAACAAATTGGATTCACCCGTTAATTAAGGATTTCTTATCGACACCATTTTCTTATTTGGTTGAAATTCAAAAACGTATTACCGTAGATACTTGACATTTTCACCAAATGCTTATATTAGCATATTCTGTACGTAATAACATTTTCAAAATATTTTGACTCTTTTTGAGCTATTTATAGAAATGTGGACATTTTTGATTTATTTTATTCATACATGTAGGTAGTGTCGTATATGCACTTTTCAGTGATATACCTCTACCGACAATTGAGTAACCAAAAGACCATAAATTAACCGGTTTCAGATCGGATTCAAAAGTACGGCAAAATTGTGTGACTACTCAAACAGAACAAAATAACTTTTGGTCGGAAACACTTTTATTAAAATATAAAACAAACATATTAAATAATTTTACTGTTCAAAATACTTAGCCCGTACCACGACCGCCACACGGGCGGCCGTCATACCCGCGTCCTCACCGCGAACACCAGCGACGACCGGACTCCTCATCATGCCTGCGCTTACGGCGGCGTTATATAGAAAATATTATTGTCGCCTCAGCACATCTTACTTCGCTGGCCCGACCTACTTCAATAATTTATAATTTTAAAATATCCCCACCCTTACAACATACATATTAAATAATATTATTTTGACGACTGTCTACAATATACGACAGTCCCCTTAGTTTTTGAAAAAAATGCCCTCATTTTTTAAGGCTATTGTTACATAAAAATGTCTTATTACTACGTTAATTACTAACTTATTTTATCACTACTAAGTTACTGTCTCGGTTTATTCGCGTCGTTGACCCTACCATTATGCTTAAATGTTAATTTTAATTTTACTACCTATTTTAATAATTAATTTTTAATGTGCGCTTATGGTAAAAAAAAACATGAATATAATTTTATGAAAAACTATTGATTGGTCCTTGTTTGGGGTAGAAAAGTCTTCTTAGAGATTGTTCTCGGTTTGAAATATAATATTTTCATTTCGACCGATATCAGAAAACATTTATTGTTCTTCCTCTTTGAATAATCCGTCATCTGTGGTATAATTGTTTATTAGTTTTGTATAGTGGTATCTTTTTTTTTTTTTTTTTATATATGAGATGCTTATTGGTTTCTTGCTTGTTTTTTGTTTGATTTAATTTCGATGTTGTAATTTTTATTCTTGTATCTATATATTTGCTTTTCAAATATTATAATGTTTGGACGGGTCTTTTTCGTGTCTTCGTATGTTGTTTGCTGTTTGTTTTCATAATTATTAGTTTAATGCTTATTGTCTACTTTGAAAATATTAAATTCGTTCCTTGTCTCAGACGATACTCGTGGATTTGATGATTATGCTGAAAATACATTCTATTCTTTTAGTTTCTTCAGTAACATTGTTTTTAATATTTAACTGTGCTTTAATTTTTTTTATATTGCGTTAATCAAATACATGTGTCATACTGACTTACGTAATGTTGTACAGAAATTAAAATTATATTGCTTAAGTATACATTCCATCGTAAATTATATAATAGTAAGTGTTATGTTATATATTTCTAATACATGAAATAAAACCCCCTTTTTTTTTCTTTCTTTACTGATATCTGATACATTATATTTTACTTTATATTATATAGCATTATAGCTATCTTATACTATTACAGAAGTTTAGTTAAAACTTGTCTAACTATAAATTGCTTATTTGAAAAAAACGGAAAACAATGAATCCTATACCTCGTAACAAAAAAAAAGAATACAATGATAAACCAACATACGCCAACATTTTTAGCACACTAATCAATATTAGGCAATTTTGTGTAGAGAAAAAAAAAATAAAATAAAAATATTACTACCTTAGCACTTCCCAAATTTTGTTTGTGAATATTTATTTGTTGTATCTAACTTTTCAGGTGTTCTCTCTTATTATAAATTTTGAATACTAAAGAAGGTGGTATTTAGGTTTGATTTTGATGGGCTTTCGATATATTCGTATTTGTGTTCTTTTTTATTTTCTTTGCTAGGACTTAAGTTTATTAAATTATTACTATAATTATCATTTATGGAGGTTGGTTCTAAGTTCTTTTGGTATAGATTATTGCTTGTGTTTAAGATTTTTTCTGCTTGATTTATTATTTTGTCTGTGTTAGTGTCTAAATCGTTAGTTATTTTTATAATTTCGTTTTTAATTGTTTTTGTTTTGTCTTTTGCGCTACTACTTGTTTCTGGACTTGAATCGCTTAGATTGTTCTGTATTAATAGTTCTCTAATATCGATTTTATCTATTTTTGAATTTTTTGAATTATGAGTTTTTGTGGTTCACTTAAGGTGTCATTGATGTCGTCTAGTTCTATGGTACCCTTATAATATTTTGATAGTCTAGTCCTTAAATTTCCTACTGTTCCTTCGCTTTTAATTGTTTAAGTGTGCATAGTTTAATTAGATCTGTTTTTTGTATAAATAAATATCTGTTAGTTTTGTAATTTTTGTACCAAAAGCTATAAGATCATCGTCATTCATTAACCTAGTTAAATTGTGTTTAACACTAACTACTTAATATTTTAAAAATTAAATTTGAATATATATATATTTTTTTTTCAAAGATAAAATAATTAACATGTTTGAAAGATGAAAAATAAAAAAAAAATCCTATTTAAATTATTCTAAAAATCTAATCTACAATTCTAATATTAATATATAAAAGTATTTTACAAATCGTTGCTCAACCTGCCGTATTTATTATGCGGACACAAACAGTTAGCAAAATTGTACTCACGCGGATGCGGCACAAACGTTATCTTGTCGGTAAGACAAAAATCGAACGCGTATTAGTTATTTAATCGGTATACATGCGCACGCAAATAATTATTTTCAACTAGTAAAAACTGCTCAGGGTTATTCTACCCAAATGTATATCACTGGTGTACTTCAAAAATATTCAAAAAAATCAAAAAAAAAATCGTACTCAAGACACGATGTACAAGCGTTGTCTTTTCCGAAAGACCAAAAAAATTCGAACGCGTGTGTATCCTTCACTCGGTATACGCACACAAAAAAAATCGCGTCCTGGGCTTCTACTGCACCCAAAACACGCAAAAAAAAAAAATAATATATATAAATTATATTTTTCTTTAACAGGTAAAAACTTGCTCCGGGTTTTACCACCCAAAACGTGCACAATTGTCGTACTTTACTTGTACAAAAAAAATTAGTATGTCAAGGGAATTTTACCCAGACCACACCAAAAAAAAACTATTGGAATTCTCGCACAAAAACACTTCGAAAAGATTAAACGTTGCTCACCTTATATGCGTAGACGCACCGTTAGCAAAATTGTACTCACGCGACACAGACGTTGTCTTGTCGGTAAGACAAAAATCGAACGCGTATTGTTAGTTGATCGGTATGCACGCACAAAATTATTGCGTTCTGGGTTTCTACTGCACCCAAAACACGCAAAATGTATATTTTACTTTAACTGGTAAAAACACTAAACTTGCTCCGGGTTTTACTACCCGAAACGTACACAATTGTCGTGCTTCACTTGCACAAAAAAATTGGTGTGCCAAGGGAATTTTTCCCAGACCACACGTAAAAACTGCTGTACTTCTCGTACATAAACACTTCGAAAAATTAAACTGCTGTACTTCTCGTACATAAACACTTCGAAAAATTAAACGTGCCAAGGTTGAGGTACCAGGGCACACGCACAAAAAAAATTTAAAAAAAAATGTCTCCGCCCGTGAATAAGAACCCCGTTGGGCGCCACTGTCGTATATGCACTTTTCAGTGATATACCTCTACCGACAATTGAGTAACCAAAAGACCATAAATTAACCGGTTTCAGATCGGATTCAAAAGTACGGCAAAATTGTGTGACTACTCAAACAGAACAAAATAACTTTTGGTCGGAAACACTTTTATTAAAATATAAAACAAACATATTAAATAATTTTACTGTTCAAAATACTTAGCCCGTACCACGACCGCCACACGGGCGGCCGTCATACCCGCGTCCTCACCGCGAACACCAGCGACGACCGGACTCCTCATCATGCCTGCGCTTACGGCGGCGTTATATAGAAAATATTATTGTCGCCTCAGCACATCTTACTTCGCTGGCCCGACCTACTTCAATAATTTATAATTTTAAAATATCCCCACCCTTACAACATACATATTAAATAATAATATTTTGACGACTGTCTACAATATACGACAGTAGTTAAATAACTAATCACACTAATTTCGAAGTATGTAGTTACTAGTTAGTAGTAATTGAGTAACTTTTAAATAAGTAATTGATGGGTTACATTGTGTTAATGTCATGAGTATTTTTTTTTATAAACAATTCAATATTATTATTACTATAAAAGAATTTATTTTATTTTGTTTTTTTTTTTATTTATGTATCATTGCAGTCTAAACAATAAATATTACTCAAAGTTGAGATACGGCAATTTACATTTCCCACGAAAAAAGTCGTAAGTCTGAAGAAAATTGAAAGTATTCAAAAAATAGGAAAAAAATCTCATTTTATGAAAATTCTAAAATGTATAATATTATATTATTGTACCCTAAAGGCCAGATGTATACCTGGTAATTTTCAAAAAGAACGAAAAAAAGAAAGCCGCTGAACGATTTGGCTCAGATTAACGTTATTCTTCCGCGAAAAATAAGGATTTAAGTAACAGGAACTCATGCCGCTGTGGCTATTTCCTGCGTCGTCGACGACCCGCGCCGTCGATGTCAAAACCGAATACCGGCTAGCGCCAGGCGGTAGGCCTGCGTCCCTGGTACCACTAGTTTAGAGCCACGGACTTGGTGATTTGCATTTCGTTGCAAAACCTCCGATCTTAAAAATGTCAAATACGAAAGATTCCTAAGTTTTTTTTATGCCTTTAAGAAAAAAAAATTCTACCGGAAAGTCAAACTAAATTTGTACGAGCGTTTGAATTTCAAATGTTTACAATGATACATTTTTGACGACTAGAGTTAAAACTGGTGAATACAAGCATGCTTAATTTGTTTAAATCGTTTGTCATGAAAAATTGTTTTATTTTATTTTTTTTAATATTTCTTTGTAGTAATTTTAGATTCTGAGCGATATTGATTTTACAATGAGGTGTGTTTTTTTATTTTTTATTTATTTGTGTATGTGTACACGATACATAGTCGAAATAGGGCTTTGATTTTCTGCAACTTCAATATCTTGTTCGATGGGAAAGTGAATCTGGTTGGTGCATTTAGGAAGTCAAAATTTAAAGTTTTTAAAAGTTTTTAAAAGCGCAAGGGAAAAGAAAAATTAAGGAAAAACTGGAATTTTTAGGCAAAATCGGTTTTCGACTAAATCGATTTTGGTTTTTGGTGTAACTTAAAAACAAATAACCGTATATATACATGAATTTTTTACTGAATGTTTATGTTAACATTTTTCTAATAAAATAAAAATATTTTAAATACAATTTTATTCGTTGGGTCGAAAAGCTTGAAAATGTAATACAAAACTCCTGATCTGATATATTGCTATTTGCTACAATAGTAGTTGAAAAATATCAAAAATACGTAGTCACAGTTTTTTTTTATAAGCATTTAAAGTTCAAAATTTGACAAAATAGGTAAAAATCACGAAAATCTGTAAACTATTTCGAGTTAAAAGTTTATACAAATTTTTCTTTTTAAATCTAAGATTTTAAAATGTAATAAAAGATTCCTCATAAGTTAGATTTTAAATATTATAAAAATGAGCAAAATTTTAGATGCAAATAAAAAATTAATTTGGAGACGCCTCAATTAGACGCGCTCAATTAGATAAATTAAAATCAATCGTTTGTACCATTCCAATAAATATAGGAAATAGAAAAATGTATTACTAAACAAAACAAAAATATTTTCTTAAGCCTACTCAATATGGAAATATTAGAACCACCTTGCAAAATTTAAAAAAAAAACTATGTGTAAATTATAAAAAATAGCGATTTCCACAATGATATCTGGACTAGATGAAAAAAAATATTAGTCTATGATAAAGAAATTAATTTATTATGAATTTCAAAGTTCTAATATAGGATAAACTATTTGTCACAAAAGAACAAATGATATAACAAATAATTGGAAAGCAAGAGAACATGATAAATATTCACACTATTAAAATAATTTATACAATTTTGATTACTACAGACGCATCTAATATAAAACCATGTGAAATAAGAATGAAATAAAATTATAAAAACACAAAATGTCATGTTCTTCATGACTAGTATCTAATGGCATCAATTTCTATGAAGCACTAATAAACTAAAATAAAGCTTAAGAAATAATTGATTTAATTGACTTTTCTATAAAAACGTCAGTGTCATTTTTTCAAAAAAAAAAAAAAAATAGAATTATTAGCTTATGTTATTTCACAAGAAGGTACTAAACCATTGAACACAAATATTTAAGTCATAACTGAATTTAAACAACTTACTCGTAAATACAAAACGATGTTAGATCATTTTTAGGCATGGGCTCATATTATAGAAAACACATCAAAAACTTTGCGAGAACTTTGAAAAATAGCCCATCCACTCCCATAACTTACAAAAGGTGACAAGAAAATGAATTGACTAGAAATTTATCAAAACTTTTATGAATTATAAATAATACCTACACTAAAAGAACACCTAACGTCCGTTTTTTGCTTAAACATTTTGATGAAAAAAGTATTCTTAAGTCTTAATAACTGACGCGTCACTGATAAGGCTGCAGGGGCATATCTGGGGCATACAGATAGATGACAACAATATTTTACATCCAATCTCATACGCATCAAGAAATCATAAACAGCGAAAAAACGTACTCATCCACTACTTTGTAATAGAACAGACAACAGTAGAAGTGAAGAACTATTAGGTTTATGTTTCGGCATCACTTATTTTCGGTAGCATTTATGGGCAACACACTTCAATTGGCCTATATTTATCTTTGCCGGGTTAATGTGTGTATTTTCATATGACATAGCGAAATATATTTTTATTTTTGTATAGTGATACAGACGTGGTGTTACACCACTGGTGTATTGTCATAATACCTATGTGTGATTAATGTAAACCATTCGTCATTCAGTCGAGGTCTCGCTGTCTTTGTCGAATTACGTTATTGTGAGTTTTAATAAATTGAAACACGAGTTTAGAAAAATTTTGGTTTTTATTATGAATGCTACATTACGATAAATTAAATAGACATATTATGCACGATGAAGAAATGTGTGAACAATTCTTGCAAGACCGAGAACTATTACCGCATCACTAAATGAAAATAATAAGAGTTAACGTCGCATCTCTATTATCACCTAACTAGACAATTTAAAGAAGAGTGGTAAAGATCCTTTCACTAGAATAAAATTACTATAGACTTAAATCTTAATATCATCATATACACAAAAGTGGATGTCACTCTGCAGTAGGTACAGTAGGTTACAATAGTGGGTGAGTGGGTCACTGTAATAGTGTAATGGATGGTGTTAAATTTGAATTCAATGATATAAAATCATTGTAGGTATTCGAAAAACGATTCTGAGCTAAGACGGTTTGTCAGCCTATAAATTATAATATTACTATTTACTAAATAGGTATACTCGTATTTTATGATATTATTGCGATTAAAGTAATTAATTTTAGTATTAGCCATTAGTATAGTAGGTTAAATTGATTCTTGTCAAAAAAATTACATTTGAAAATGTCATAGTGTGTATAAAATACAATAATACCTAGGTATACCTACTCTAAAAGTTTCATTT
This sequence comes from Nasonovia ribisnigri, assembly GCA_027563435.1. Lineage (NCBI taxonomy): Eukaryota > Metazoa > Arthropoda > Insecta > Hemiptera > Aphididae > Nasonovia > Nasonovia ribisnigri. The sequence goes on from JANEHU010001759.1 coordinate 26,308, forward strand.
ATCCACGAATAATATTTTTAAATTACAACAAAATAACTGAATTTGTTATTCTTTGTATTAATATGACGTATGTAATTTCGTTCATATTTGAACTTAAAATGCCTGTAAAAAATAACTGTGTTTATATTATATTTCTTTGATTTTTTTGGTTAAGTACTAAACCTACTGTATGAATTATTACGTAATGAGAATCCTTGTTTTACATCTGTAGCTATAATAATTGATAATATTCGTGATTTTCATAAATTTTGTACTTTAAATACTTATAAAAAAATTGTGACTAAGTCTTTTTAATATTTTTTAACTGGCATTGTATTAATATATTAAGAGCCATGTATCAAAATATATTAACACTTACATATAAAAAAAAAAAACTAAAAAAATGGAAACTGTAAATATCCGTAAACACCTCAAAACCTTTTGATATTAAATATTTTATCGTGTACAGAAAATTCAAATTAAATATTCAGTATCTAGTATCTACTATCAATGGTCTTTTGTTTTAAAGTTACATCAAAAACCAAAATTTATTTCGTCGAAAACCAATTTTCCGTAAAAATTCCCGGTTTGACTACTACTGGGAATTTTAAATTTTGACTTTCCACGAGTTCCACGTGCACCAATTAGATTCACTTTCCATCATACTAAATTGAAAAATAATATTATAAATGTCACATAATTCAACAGCTTAGAAGTTAACCACTAAAATTTCTTAAAAAAAACACAATAATTGCATTATACAATGAATTAATAAGGCAACAATGTGAGTTAAAAGGAATACAACTATTATTAAAATTATTATAAGCCACATACAGTCTAGAGTTCTGGACAAATTGAAATTTTCATATGCTATATTGGTGCAAAAAACATACCAATAAAATCAGTTGAAACAATTTATTTAAAAACTTAATAAAGTGTAAACCCAGTCAATGTGCACAAAATCCAGCATGATACCTTCAATTATGCATAACAATAAAGCATATCCACTGGCAGCACTACAGAAACCTATTATACTACTACCACAAGAAATCCAGACTACACAAAATTATAGCTGCCTAATCCATGGGATTAATTAATTAATTCATTCATTCATTCATTTGTCGACCAAGGACTATGTTCATAAAGCTTGATTGATGAAAATACTTGTACACTGTACTAAATTAAACATGTCGGTTGCTAATTTAGGACTCAAACACATATAGTTTAAATCCTCTTACATCCAGACATCAATGATACATCATTTATTCATAAATAATTAAACAACAAAATAAGTTGTCCTGAAATACTTGATAAGGTAAACTGGTATATTCCCACCTTTAATACACGTTCCACAACTCATTTTTACATACTTTTCCACTTACAATTATATAGTTTTAATGAGCCTTTATGTTGTATGTTAGGAGAATGAAACAGTGTTGCTTTTGACTTTAATTTTAATAATGAATTTTAACTTAGCTGTTTGTGCCAAAGTTTAGGATAAATAACCGTCATGTGCCCATGTACAATTTAATTTGAATACTTTATAAATACTGTTCTTAATATTCTATAACTTCTGTTTTTTTATTGTGATATTATGTACACTCTTTGCGTGAGTTGTTGTTAATAAATAAATAAAATAAAATAATTAATTGATAAACAAAATGTAAATTTATGTGTCAAATTTGGTATAATACTCGCTTTTTCTTTAAAGCTGGACTAGTTTGTTTGAATTTTGAAATCAGACAATATTTTACAGATAGGTACCTTTGAAACATAGCTGTACATGAACCAACTTACAAACATAAATATTGTTGAGATGTTTAAATTTAAAGATTCAATTCACTTTAATAATAAATCTAAAATATAAAATTAGTTTTGCAGAATACAAATTTGGTAGGTATGTGATATGTTTATAAAACGGACAAATGTAATAGGTTTTCATTTTTCACAAACTAAGAATTAATTTTTGTCACTAATATCAGTAATAACCAATTATTGAATTAAAAACTGCCAAAGGTTATTATTAAAAAATGTAAATTAAAATCCATTAAGAATACAATTTTTTTTTTTATTGTACTTTTTAAAAATCAAATAGAACGTGCATTTTATTCTTAAGCACAAATAAACAACACATATAGGTAATAAAGTATTTTTGAATAATTCATGATTCTAATATTGAATAGAATCATATTAGAATCAATAAATCATTTATGTTACACAAGGACAGTGGCTGGCAACCTGTCAGGTAAAAATCTTTTAGTCTTATTTTAAAAAATTATGGTCATATGAAATAGTTGCGCAGGCCAGATGTGGCACAAAGGCTCCCGGTTGTCGGTCACTGCACAAGGACATTAAATATCAGTTATGATGTAGCTTAGAACAATTTAAAACACTGAAATTAAGTAATTGTTTAGTAATTACTTGTATAAACAAAAAAATAAAGGTTGCAGTTCATCAAAATAAAAGATACATCATAGATATTTAGTACATCATACTTATTTATATAATACATTGAATTTAATAAAAAAAAAATATTAAAAAGTTATTATTATATATATATTAAAATTAGTTTAAAATGTACTATTCCAAAAAGTCTTCAATGTTTAGTTAATTGTACTCATGTAGCTTCAAAAAAATTCAAAAATATCTTGTTCTTTTATCTTAGAATTGAATAAAATAAAAATATTCCATCTGTTTTTCAAAAATGGATTAAAGATTATGATTCGATTTGACAGTACTCATAAACCATGCAAGTTTTTTATTGTCCAGCGGGCAACCATGTCTTTTAGCATACTTCACAATTTCATTGTGCCCATTCACTGCAGCTATGTAGCATGTATCTTCATCCCATGGACATCCATGTTCATGGGCATATTGAAGACAATTCAAATGTCCATTTTGTGCAGTTTCATATGTCAAATATGATTCCCAAGGGCATTTATTTTCATGAAGATACTTTAAACAGTCCAAATTCCCACTACTAGCAGCGATACGGCACACTGTATCATCGTATGGACATCCATTAGTAAAAGCATAAATTAAACAATCTAAACGGCCATTTTTGGCAGCATGATATGTTGTATTTAGGTCCCATGGGCACCCATGTTCATGGGCATATATCAAAACATCTAAATGGCCATAAGAAGCAGCCATAGTGCATGTTATTTCATCCCAAGGACACCCGTTGTTATGGGCATACATTAAAACATCTAAATGACCATAAAAAGCAGCCATAAAGCATGTTTGTTCATTCCAAGGACATCCGTTTTTGTGGGCATATTCTAAGATTTCGAGATGACCTTTTTCTGCAGCCTCGGTACATATAGTTGCAGTCCACGGACAACCATTGCTATGGGCATACACCAAACATTGCAGTTTTCCAGTATTTGCAGCCATTAGGTTCGTGCATTCACTCCATGGACATCCATTTTCATGGGCAAATTTCAAGCAATCTAAATGTCCATAATTAGCAGCCATCATGCATGTTAATTCATTCCAAGGGCAACCGTTCTTATGAGCATATTCTAAGCATTCCAAGTAACCATATCTTGCTGCAGTGGAACATACTTCATCTTTCCACAAACATCCATTTTCATGGGCAAATTTTAGACAATTAATATTGCCATTTTTTACAGCTGCCAAACAGACATTTTTGTCCCATGAAAAGCCTAATTTGTGAGCTAACTGTAAACAATCCAAGTGATCAAATTCAGCAGCAATGGAGCATGTCTTGGTATCCAACTGAGTGTCAATTTTTTTTTTGCCCGTTTGGTGTAGCTTTAAGTTTATGCAACACTGTTTGATATTAAAATTAATTACATTCTTCGGAACGGTATCATACCAATGCTTTTGCATTTCATCACATCCAATATATGCTAGTTTTGATAAGGCAAACATTGTCTAATCTTAATTTTCAAATGTTTTGATTCACTTTAAAATATTTAAAATCCACCTAAAACATTCAAATCATCATTAACTAAACATAGGTATAGATTACTGTAGGTATTATAATTGATTCAAATTTGTATTTAAGTTTCTTATAATAAGAATAGGTACTTACTTGTAAACTATTGTAATTTATCAGTCAGATTGACACCATATTGATTTCCTCCACAAATGTTATGTTCTGTAAACAAATACAAAATTAATACACTATACTAAAATTGAAAAAGTCATATCAACAATTTTAACTATGTAAAACATGTTTCAATATGTTTTTAATTTTTTATATTATAATACTTTATGTGTAGCAGTAAATAATTAGATAGGTAAAGATAGGTCGGATGGACCAAAATAATTTTTCATTATTGATTATTTATTAAGAGGAGACTGTTTTTAACAACAATTTTGAACTGTTATTTGTTAAAATGTGCGATATAATATGAGAAAACATTTTACAGTAATTACTAAGAATTAATATGGTAACTCCCTTAAAGTAGATAAATCTATTTCCCTCTTCAGTCACAATATTCATGAGATTTCATTGTTAATGTATGATTTTACGTATGTATGTATGTATATATATATATATTTATTTTATGTATGATTGAAAAACAATCAAATGGTCAATTTTTTTAGTCATAATTTGGGCTCGGATTTTGTAGCAAATGCTTCTTTTGATGGAAGTGTGATAGAAAGATAATTTGTACATATAAATACTTTTTGAATCATTCTGATTTCCATGAAGAAATTTTATTTTGCTTTTTTCCACATTTGTTTTTTTTTTAATGCTTATATAATTTTCATGAAAATTTAACATATTTCTTTATATTTTATAGTTAAACTATATTATTAATGCCAGAAATTTTAAAACCAGTAATAAATAACTATCGTTATTGTGTTGAAATTGTAGTTTTATAGCTACTGTGTTAAAAGAAAAACACAAGTTAAAGGAAGCTAATGGTGAAATAGCAAAATTTATTTTAGAAAAGTGAAATCATATTTTTAAAAGAATAATGGATGGGTAGAACTTTAAAAAAAATCAATAACATTCATAATGCACAGCACCAAACATTAATATATATGAAATATGCACCAATCACTTCAGTTGATGTGGAAAGGTCAATTTCAATGTTTAAAAATATATGGTCGTATAGTCGTTTTATTATATTTGATTTAATGTGTCATATAAATTTGTTTTTTTAAGGATTAATTTTGCTACGAAATTTGAGCCCTAGTTTTTAAATTTATTTTAGGTACGATGTCAATAATAAAAAATAAATAGTCAATAATATAATTTGATGGAAATACACACTATTATCATAATTAAATATTTTTCATTGTCTATTATTGAATTCAAATTTAACACATCCATTACACCTTATATATATATATATATATTATTTAATTTAGCAAAATTTGATACAGGGCTATTTTTTTGTGGTACCGCTTGTAGATATCTCTTAGTAGTTAAATTGTAGCAGTTACCCATTTGTATTTAAAATGTGTAAATATAAATTTTATTAAAATATTCAGTAGGACCTACCTATGACTTTAGTTTAATAACTCAAAAACATACATTAATGAACACTACTTGTTATAAAATATATAATAACTAGCTGACACGGCAATGCGTTGCTATTGCTAGGTTTTTGTGATTATGCGAGCAGTATATTATCAGAAAGACCTTATGTGGGGCATACTTAAGTCTTAAGTATTTAATTATTGAACTCTAAAGTATCATAAAATGCAAAAAAATGGTCCACCGAAACCATGGTTCCAACTTAATACATTCTGTACTAAAATACACAGGCTTATCGCATTAATAATAATAATAATAATTATACAAATTATTAAAATATATAGCAACCATTTATAAACAAAATATTATAATAATAATAGTCTTAGTTTGAGAACTTTTCCTGGTTGGACCTCTTATTTACCTTTTTTTGCAATAAAAATGTAGCCCATCTTTTTTCCCAAAGTCTAATCACTCTGATCTATTTCTGTACAAAGTTTCATCGGAACCCGATGAACGGTTTAGGAATGCATAAAGGATATAGTATATTTTTTGCCTTTTATATATTATATAGATATTATTTATTTTTGAAAACAAGTTTTTATTTTTTTATTATGTTAATATATTAAGCTTGAGTATTATGTATGATAATAAATGTTGATATAACTAGATATAACAAAAATACATTTTTCATCCCTAAAGGTTAAACTAAAAGATAAGCTCAATTTTTAGCATATCCCAGTATCCTACTATTAACTTATTACCACAGTTATAAAATACTAGATAGCTAAATATCTACATCAGAATATGGGAAGTTAGCCCCCATCTGCGTGTGGGTCAATGTTTATATAATTGTCTTATAAATACGGTATGATAACATGATAGTATTCGGGATTCGATAACAGAATAAAGTTGCAGGTTTTTTAATTTATTTGAAATTATTTAACATAATATTCTATTCTATACTTCGATACTCATTAGTTCAATTTTTACCTGCTACCTGTGTTCTTCACATGGCTGCAAAAATCGTGCTCAAGCGGCTCTGGTTTACATTTTTTCAGGTAAGCATTTGTATTTTATTTTATTTGTAATTTATCCACGTTTAGTTTTAACATTGTTCTTTAGTTTAATGTTGCTTTTAACTGTCATAATTGTATGTATTATTTTTGTCTATAGATTTCCAATGAAAGATCAACACAAATTAGAATTGTGGGTTAAGGCAGTTGGTCGTAAAAGTTTTATACCTAATAAAAATAGTCGGTTGTGTCATGAACATTTCAGGTCATCAGATTTTTATGAAAATCATGGAGAGAGCTACAAATTGACTTTAAAAAGTGATGCTGTTCGAACAATTTTTCAATTGTCAATTCATTCAACATAAATTTCTACAAAACTGTTTCGTAATGGACCAACCCTAAAAAAAAAAAACAGATAATCTTGCAACAGCATTGTGTACTATAACTGATGAAACATGTGAGTCATTTAGTACCCATATACTAAGTGAATATTTAAACATATGTATGTTACTTAATATTATATGAATCTTGTTTAAGTTGAATGAAAACATAATTTATAAAGATTAAAGATCTAACAACTGAATTTTTCTGTACCTATGTGCAACAGAACACAAGTGCAACATATAAAACTGAAGCTACAATCAAGTTATTGGTATCAAATAGTGTAACAATAAAAGTTAAAAAAATAAATAACAAGTTTAACAAAATAAATTTAAAATGACATGTTATACTCGTATATTGAACTAAAAATTATTTATTTTATAATTATTTTGAAAAAATATGTGTTTTCATGAGCAATGAACAAACAAAATTTTTTTTTATAAATAATTGTATGCAATAAAAATAATTATTATAATTACTTATTAATAATTTAATTTAATCTTAGAGGATTGTAATTGTATTTATTAGATTAGGCATACCTAATGTATGTTTTAATTGTATTTGTATTATGCTATAGGTAGGTAAACTAAATTAATGATATATTTTTGCTTAAGTATTTGATAATATTCTGTAGTCGGTACATCTCTCAGCTATGAAAATCTGAGGAACGATCGAATCTTTTAATAATTATTTCCAACAACTTAAAAATATGCAATAATAATTTTTATTAAAAAAAAATAAAAATAACAATATTTTTATTTTTTTTTAACCTAACCTTGTAATATAAGCTCAATGCCAGCACATTAAGACAGCCAGAGTTGATAATTGGTGAAAATATTTGCAAAAGAAAATAGAAAAACAAATAATTTTTGAAAATGAGATATTGTATACCTGGGTAGTAAATACATACCTACCTTGCTTAGTACTTTCACTGCAAAATTGTACAAGGTTTACCATTACATTATTCTTTATTATTCATCATATATAACGCTCGTTATATTTGGACTACTTTACTCCTTACCTATCATGTAATTAGATAAATTTGAAAGCACTATAGTTATAATATGATAATAAGCATTATTAAATATATAAAATAAATAACAACTTTGGTCTGAGTTAGAGTCAGAGGCGCAAATAAGTAGAAAATGATACAGATTCTGAACCCCAATAATATTACTAGTGACATCGACTGTTATGTTAAAGAAAAAAATTATTCAGTTTTGTTTTCCAAATTAAGAATCATGCGACTTTGTTACAAGCAGCTAGGCGATTGATGGATTTACGAGAACTGGACAATTCCATGATGTCAGACAAAATATCTTGGGACCTGTAGTTGTACAATTGTACAAACAATATTATTTCCAAGTACAATCATCCCCCTAGGCAACTTACCTCAATCATACAAATAAACACACATTTAGTCTAGCCCATTCCCTTATAAATCTTCATACCAAATACCAAGAACAAATTGTTATCACACACCAAATAGGCCAGCCATAGACTGAGAAGACGATTAAAAGGAGAAACATACAGTGCTTATCGGAGGCATGCTAAACGGGTGGAGTGGTTGGGGGTTCAAACCTTCTCATTAACACTTGACAAATATATATGTACTTAGGTACACATAATTGTTATTGTTTTTTTTTCAATTTTAGATCAGTCAATTTGCTATTTATTTTTTTTTTTTAAATGTGAACCCCCACCCCATTCGAAATTCTTGAATTCGTCTATGGTGCTTATGCTTACTTATTATAACGTTGTTGAGGTCATCGATAAGGGCCGTTTGATTACTGCAAGCAAGCTGATTCTTATCCCAGTACAGCGCAAGACAACTGATGACGATTAAAATGAAATTCCCGTTTTGCGTTGACTTACGTGACCCTCAATGCCACTGTAATCAATAAGAACGATATGCTTTATAAATTACAACTAACGCGTTTTTTCGGAGGTAACGATAGCAAACAATTCACTATAAATCTTAAAATCGTTATTATATTTATAATAAAATCAATTTACTGTTCACTAAAAATTGGTTGAACTCTATCGCTAGTCTCTTTTACGTCGAAGAAACAATGTCGCTATATCAGCCAGAGTTAGGTTAGGTTTTAAGAACGCTAAAATTCAAGCCAAGTTGGACAAACTATGGGGAAAGAAAGTGATAGAATAATTTACTGAAGTTAATTTTACCACTAGAGCGCACTGAAAACAGTTGGTGGCCTATTTTTTGTACATTAAATAATAATTAATATTTATTATAGATACTTATTTCAAAAAAGTTTTTATACGCCGTACCTACACTTATACCACATATAGATGACCACTGATCAACTTCAATTAATAACTGTTCAACATCTTTCCTGCTAGTTATTTCCCTACCTATTTGAATTGCCTTACTCAATAAAAAGTACCTAAAGCAATTAATAATAATAATATTCATAAAATATTATACGCCAGTAAGGTACTCGCATTGTTTTATATAAACATATATTTAAAACATTATTAGGTGAATAATGCATTTATTTACCTGAGGGATGGTTGCAGTACAGCGTACAATTTTATCATTGCATACATTTTTGATATGCGAAGAATATATAATTTTTTTATTATCATAATGTATGCCCCACATTGTGCCTGGTAATTATACATTCTTCACATCATTATTTATGTCATAATAAACATAACCTATACTTGTATGGGTATTATTAGGCAAAAGCAGTGAAGAATCGTCATGCCATACAGTTTCTATTAGTTTCTTGTATTTTTTGTGGTTGTAAACAGAAACGGATACTGGACATCATGAGTAGAAGCTATTCTCCCTATGTTTTTGATTTCCCACATCACAGCCAGACACAAAACATTTATTGCTGTACTCATTTAATTGCAGCAAAATAAATGAATAAAATATAGAAACAGAATAAATTGTTTTTAATAGCAGTAAGCAGTTATAGTTGGTTACGTTAGTTAAATAATGCGTTTGTTCGCAATTAGTATAAAACGTAAGGAATATGAAATATAAATACAGAATAATGATATAATATCAAAATATGAAATATTTTCAAATATGATACTATGATAAAGTTTAAACTGTTTTCTGCCGGTCATAACTCATAAAAGTCGTATACCAACTAGCGGGCCGGTCACATCGGTATAATAAAACATACGTACCCCTCCACATAAATGGGAGGGTGTTAGTTTTTCACCTAATAAATCCACCTTGGTTCAAACTATGAACTGAGAAGATCTTCTTAGTTCATTGTACAAACAAAACATTTGTTCCTTTCACTAAACCATAAATTATACTACGTAGGACCTTATACTAATGGACGGAATACATCCTAGTGGGATGTGGGTGGGTGGTGTGGTCTTTCCTAGCTTGCCAGCTGTGATGACTAAGAACATTGTTATTAACACTTACCATATTATAATATACAACTTAATTATTCTATTATGAATAGATTAAGCCAAATAGACAGTGTCACCGTATTTGTGTCGAGGGGCCCCGATAGTACTATGAATATTGGATATTGTCGATATTGATTTTTATTATATATAATATAGCACCATATGCACCATATGCACCATATGCACCATCATAAGCCATATAATATTATTATTAAACGTTTTGTGTTACGCCTAACCTAACCTAACCTAACCTTACGTATTGTATTGCTGTGTCGAATACTGATTTTCGAATGTTCGAATATTCGAATTATTTACGATAGAACTATTCGAATAATTCCCATCACTAATACAGACAGCCATTCCTACATGATTTTAGGTTTATGTCTTCTAGGTGTTATAGTAGTGGGCATACTTAGGCTGCTCGCTCCCGGCCCGATCAATAACTAAAATTCATAATAACATTTAATAATTTATTATAATATTGTCAAATAACTTACATATACCCTGTCTTTTGTTAGGTATTATATTAATCAAACTACGTAGGTATAACAGTATAATAGTGTCAATATTGTCATATCATAAATATAATTGTTATAAGTTATAACAAAATGTGCAATAACAATAATAAATATTTTACCTACCTATACGTTCATCTTTAGAAGGGCACTTTTTGTTGTTAGAAGAGCGAGATAAATATTTGTGATGACTTATAAACAACTGTATGGAATTACATTTTAAGGTAAGTTCTTAATATTTTTACACCAAAAATTATAATTTTTTAATGAAGTTTTGTCTCATAATATCTTCGACATATAGGTACTATTTAGTATTTACTATTTTTTAAGGATTGAAGGTAAAAAATTGATTTATAGGTCATACACCTCCTACTGGACCGCTATCTACCTAAAATCTTAAATTCTTAAATACGCCACTGATACCATATACGACGATGACAGTGTCTCTGCTTTGGTCATATTTTTTTACGCCTTATATTGAAGGCGACTATGATCTGTCATACGAGGATGCGTGTATCGCGTCTACACCGAATTATATCCGGCGCCGAGCACACGTCAAGTGAAAATAATATACAATCAAACATCAAACCAGAAGTCAGCGCAACATAACCAGGACGCGTTCAGAAAAATTCACAAACATCATAAAAATGAATTTTTTTGTACCCATTTTTCTACATTTTTATGTATGTATCTCATGACGGGTTGCATGAACAAGAACATTTAACGAATTAATAATGAGCTAAAAGTCACTTATTAAACACCATTTAGTGTCCTCATATTTTTAAATAATTATTTCAGTTGAGAATGAAATTTAAATGATATTAATTGATGGAGTTGCGTGGTCAACAAAAATAAATGTTTTTATGTTTATTGGTCTTCTCCCTTCTCCCAAAGAAGTGGTCGTTGGATATAGATTTAGAAGTCTTCATATTTCAGTCCTTAGGTCGGTTGAACATTTTTGTGTATCGGTGTATCCATGGACGATGATGTTTTGTTTGAATAATTCGATTTATTATTTCGTCACATGTATTTAATCATATTACAATTGCCAATGTCAAGGTTAAAAAAACAAAACAATATGTAAGCCTATGCAATTCTATACATCATTGATAAATAAAACTATAAAACCCAAGTCAACCAACGGGTAAAGGTAAATTAATGATAACATTATTAGGTACCAAAAATAAAAAAATGTAAATTATTTTTTAGAAGTTAAATTTTACAGTATTCTTGTATACAAATATTAAAATGTTGTTAAAAATGTAAAAGAAAGGTGTTATTTTAAAGTTAAATGACATATTAATACCTACTTACTACCTTCCTATCTAATGGCTGGAAATAATTAAAAATTTAAACTATTAATTAGACATTTTGTACACAGTATTAAATAATATTATTGATTGTTATTAATTAAACGAATAAGCTACAAAAATAACTCTAGCACCTCTAGATTTCAACTTATATCTTGCAATCTTGCATAGGGATTTTGCAAGTATATGTTATTTTCTCCATATTTTAATATTTTTAAGAAATTCTTTAAGTAATTAAGATATATTTTATTCTTCATTTTAAAAATCTGTCTATTTGTATTTAATAATTTATTTTAATCTATATTTATATTCATTACTTATATTATACGTGTACATGTATCTTAATCTATATTATTTTTAAATAATATGTAACTGTTAACTGTTTTGTACCTAAAGGTAGTTAATATATATTTGAAAGTTTTTCCTTAAGAGGACGTCGCACCCGCATGTGTTGTCTCCGTCTTACACACGCACGACATACCAAATTTCCGTTCGCTAGTTTCAATAGGGTGCTGTCAGTTTTGATATTAGAGTGAATTGACCTATTATCAAACTTTGGAGCAATAAAATTATCTGTGTTCTCTCGTAGGTCTTTTACGATATTTCAATTTTTAAGTGAGATATGGGTATGTAAAGTATTAATATTTTAAAATGCTCATAACTCACGTAAAAATTAAAATATTGTAAAAAACCAACGAGAGAACACATGAAATGTTGTTACCTAAAAGTTTGATAATAGGTCAATTCACTCTAATATAAAAACTGACAAAACCCTATTGAAACTAGCGAACGAAAATTTGCTATGTCGTACGTGTGTAAGACGGAAACAACACATGCAGGGCGGCGTCCTCTTAACGATATTATTAATGTGACATTTAAATTTAAATTCAAAATGTTGTGTTAAATATGTCAGATTACTTTTTTTTATAAACATGATAGAACTAAAAATAATATTATATAAAGAAATAAAAATAAAAAATAAATAAATAATTAAATATTAAATACGAACCTTTGAAGTTAAGTGACATACACATAATATGACGTACATTAATGTTGTACCTCGCCATGAGGTAGGTACCTAATCTCAAAATACGCAATAATGCAGTATATGGTATATCCATTGAAATTTGAAGTATCTGGTTACTAAAATAGTCGAATACACACGCCTGCACACACACGCTAAGTCAATTCTCGTATTCACATACTACAGTATTCCACATATGTTAATAATAATAACCGCACAAAGAATAAACCGTGTATATACACACACACGACAAGTCATATTATCGTATTCAAATTATTCACATTATTCACATTATTCATACATCGATACAATATATTATATACCTAATTCCAAAATATAAGACATACAAAAGTAAACTCAAAATATAGATATAGGTACAATATACTTCCGCATGTGAAACTCCAAGTCAAAATATCATGTAAATATATCATGTCAAGTCAAAATATCGTATTCATATATCTTATATTCAATATCTACGTAATGGTAATTCCAAACTTTGGATTCCAAAGTACCTATCATGTTCATTATACACAAACATGGAAACGCAAAATACCGTCTTCACGCTCACATGCAAATACAAAAATTCATATCCACGAAAATTGTACCCAGGGTTAATTTACCCAAATAAACACGCACAAAAAAAACACAGTGCTAAGTTTGAGCCGTTTGAGGTACCAATCCTGAATCAAAAATACCGCGTATATATAACACACACACACACACACACACACACACACACACACACACACACACACACACACACACACACACACACACACACACACACACACACACACACACACACACACACACACACACACACACACACACACACACACACACACACACACACACACACACACACACACATGCCTGTGCCTTTGAGGTACCAAATAACGCATAAATTCTCATAAGTTCAAAAACCAGTCTACACACGAGTCGTAGAGTAACGAGCCACGAGTTGGGCGCCACTTTGTCGTATACGCCGATCACAGGCGTACACAAATAAACGAACAAATTAATTATAATAAGCACTTTTATTAAAACTTCGACGTCCAGTGACGATCGAGTCACACGATCACCTGCACCCACTGACCCTCTTTCTGTCTTCAAATATACATTTTACAATCGAAGCATTATCGCATATCGATAATTTCGATATTAAGTTTAATCTAGTTACATTGTTCTTACCGACTATATGCTTAAAATTATACTAATTGCAGTTATTGCATTACATAATTGTTATCTTAACATAGTTGCATGTTTTCATATTATGTTTATAGAATGTGTCAATGTGAGCTGTTTTGGTTTTATATTTGTTACCAGTAATTGTTTTCTTAACTTAGTTAATAGGTAGTTTTAATGATAATATTTTTTATATATTATGCATGATACAACACTATGTTTAAGGATTGAAGGTAAAAAATTGATTTGTAGGTCATACACCTCTTCTGGACCGCTATCTACCTAAAATCTAAAATTCTTAAATACGCCACTGATACCATATACGACGATGACAGTGTCTCTGGTTTGGTCATATTTTTTTACGCCTTATATTGAAGGCGACTATGATCTGTCATACGAGGATGCGTGTATCGCGTCTACACCGAAATATATCTGGCGTCGAGTCACACGTCAAGTGAAAATAATATACAATCAAACCGGAAGTTAACACAACTCACGAGAGGATGTTAGTGCACTATTTGTTTTCTCACTCAGTCTCACGTGAAACATAACCAGGACGCGTTCAGCAAAATTCATCATAAAAATAATGCATTTTTTTGTACTCATTTTTCTACATTTTTATGTATGTATCTCATGCCGGGTTGCATGAACAATCACATTTAATCTTAAATCATATACAATGGATGGGAGTCATAGTATATTACACCTATAGACTGAATTGAAGCCAACATCATAACCACTTAACTATAGGACCCGTGACATCTGCGCAAGCGTGACTGTTTACGAAACCTTTATAGTTTGTCTTGTTCATTTAATATCTGAACCAAAAGACCACGCGCAAGCGCACATCACTGCGGTCCTACAGTTATGTTGGATTCACAAATTTTTCGTATGACGCTATCCATAGTTTATGATCTAAGCATTTAACGAATTAATAGTGTGCTAAAAGTCCCTTATTAAACACGATTTAGTGGTTCATGTTGATCCATACAATTTCACTGAACCATTAAAATATGAAATAATTATGAATACATGTTTCATGCAACCCGTGGTATAAATAAGTTTTAAAAATTATTTCACATAGAAATGCTTATAAATCACTTAAAAACAGAATAATCTTAAAAAAAACCACACGAACACAAATAATGTTCTTAACATCAAGTTTCATTATAGGTCGATTCACTCTAATATCTAAACTAACGGAGCTAAACGTGATCTGCTGATTCTGCTGAGCGTAAACGTGCTATGTTACGCACTTGTAAGACAGAGACAAAACATGTCACTGTAACGTCCCCTTATAATAGTAATGCATAACATAACAAATTCAAAGTTCTAAATAATATTCTAAAATCGAAATATAAAAAAAAACCCATATGGATCACTAGATAATATTCTTACTTCTAAATTGTATAATGGGTCAATTTATTTCAATATTAATTACAACAGAGTTAATGGATTTTGCATTTAAAAAAAAGAAGTGATAGCCTACTAGCAAGCTACTGTAACGATTGTCGTCATCGACATCGTACATTACACCAATACACCCTACGTTGAGCACGGCCAATATGCTGAGTGTTACTAATGGCAAATGTTGAAATGTGTATATACGTATACAAAATATATACAATATAATATATTATGCTAACGCGACGTGTAGCACGCGTCGTGTTAAAAACCGAACGGGGGAGAGTGATACAGGCTACTAGAGAAGGCAGTCGATGGTGGCAGTCTACAAGATAGCAATACCTGGTGCAGGTGGCAGTCGATTTGGACAAGTAACAAATAAAGCCAAGAGAGGACTCCGAGGACCCAGTGGATATCGGCACCCACGACTCACCATAGCCCGATCGGTAATCCTCGTTTATATTATAAGATTTGTAACAATGTTGTAGTATTAATAATAACCGATACATATATATATATAAACGTTGAGTACTTTGCTTCACATAAGGTAACCCTGATCCCTAGTAATATCACACACCGAGGTCGAGTCTCCGAGACCTCGTAAATATAAACAGAACGACACCAGATCGGTGAGAAGAGCGATAGGTGAAGAGGAGACGTTACACTACTTTTTTTGAAGAATAGATATAGCGTTAGTACGTAACACAAAACCAGTAACGTCCCGATCACTGGACTAATAAACAGTCTTAATTAATTCTTGTACGAGTTCTAACTTATAGAATATAGATGATTGATAAAATATTTCATATTATGACAGATGACAATAAAATATAATAACACAGAATACGGATTGACTCACTTTTAAAAATATTAAGGTAAACGAGCGTATATTATATAGATATCTATGTGCGTATTAACTGTACTATTTTACCGAGTAGGTAGTATATTATAATTTATACTTTAATTCGCCAATTTATGATAAACTGCAATGAGCAGAGATAAATATTTTTTCATCTAGATAAAAATTTCTACCGGAAAGTAAATTAAATTTTTAAGAGCGTTTAAAGATCAAATTTTTAAAACATTGTGTATATTCACTCGATTTCTCATGTATCGATTTTCTTATTTTGCTGTAATTCAAAAATGAATAACCGTAGACACTTGAAATGCACACAATATGTTTATTTAATCAATTTATATACTTAATAAAATTCATAAAATATTTAGACTTGTTTCGGTATGTTTGCGGACATTTTCAAGTTTCAATTTTTATTTTTTTATAAATGTCAAATAAATTTTATTTTTTTTTATAAGCTTTAAAGTTCGAATTTTGACAAAATTTATCAAAATCTCGAAAATGATCAATTATTGTAATAAAAAAGGGGGTCAAGTGGATGTCACTCCGCTGTACAGTAGGCTACAAGTAGATCACTGTACTATAATGGATGGTATTAAATTTGAATTCAATGATATAATATCATTGTATACGAAAAACGATTCTGAGCGGAGACACAATGTCCGTAAACAGCTCAAAAAGATTCAAAATATATTCAAAATTAGATAGTGTATAGAAAATACTTATATAAACATTCAGTGAAATTTTCATGCATCTACAGTTATTCGTTTTTGAATTGCAACAAAATAAGAAAATCGCTACATGAGAAATCGAGGAATATCTAATCTTGTAAAAATGTAAACTTAAAATGCTCATAAAAATGTATTATGACTTGCTTATAAACTTTTTTTTATTGATAAAATTAGGCAAACTTATGAGGAATCTTGTATTACATTTTCAAACCTTAGATGTAAAAAGAAAAATTTTATGAATTTCTAACTCAAAATAAATTGCACATTTTCGTCATTTTTACGTATTTTGTCAAAATTTGAACTTTGATTACCTATAACAAAAAATTGTGACTACGGATTTTTAATATTTTTCATCTGCCTTTGAAACTATATATTAGAAGCCTACTATTAAATTTTCAAGATTTTTTACCTAACAAATAAAATTTTATTGACATTTATAGAAAAAAAAACTAAAAAAATTGGAAACTGAAAATGTCTGTTAACAGCTCAAAATAAGTCAGAATATTTTGAAAATGATATGATGTGTAGAAAATGCTTATATAAACATTCGGTCAAAATTTCATGTCTCTACGGTCATTTCTTTTAGAGTTATACTAAAAACCAAAATCGATTTTGTCGAAAATTGGTTTTCCGTAAAAATTCCCGTTTTTCCTTAATTTTTCATTTGTTTTTTACGGCGCTTTTGAAAACTACTGGGAAATTTTAACTTTTGACCCCCAAAGTACCAACTAGATTCACTTTCCTATCAGAAAAGGTACTATTAAAAAAAATCGAAGCATTTTTTCTGTCCTAAAACGTGATGACAGACACAAAAATAAAAAAAAAAACACACATCATTGTAAAACCAATACATTCATCGCTCCGCTCAGAATCTAAAAAATTAAAAAAAAAACACACATCATTGTAAAATCAATACATTCATCAGTCCGCTCAGAATCTAAAAATTATAAAATGTTCAATTTTTTTTCGAATACATTATATATACGGTGAGTAAAACACATAAACAATATGCAACACTCTCTAGTATAGCTTGTAATAGAAGAGTTGTCTGAATTAAATTCAATTTTATAAGTTAAGTAAACAATATATATATCACGCATGCCTAAAATAATACAACAAAAATAAAAGAATCAATAAACTAAAGAAATAAAAGAAATACAAATATTGCCAAAATTAAGGTTATAAAGAAACAATTTAAATTCCTTAAAATGTTTGAAATAATATAAATTAATATCCAAGCTTACATAACTTTGCACCTACAATTAACGTACAAAATAATATACATTTTCAGTTTTATTGACTGTTAATGATGTTCCAATGCCCGGCTTATTTTAAACTTGTATATGACCCTCGTAAATGTCATGACAAATATGGGTTGTACGCACTCAACACCTAACATCAAGATGATATACACATTTAAAATCGATACCATATGCCCACTGTCGTAAATAAAAACATGGAATAGTAACTCAGAGATGTATCCGAAGGAGGGGTTGGGGGTTATTTATTTGCACGTACTGACGTACATCACATAAATATTCCATATTATAATCTATTATACAATTTCAAACATTTATAAGTATCAAATTAATTACTTGGCTTATTGTTAAATAATCATTTAGACTTTAAGAGATGGTGCAATATACTAATATAATAAATATTATCGTATATATACATACTTTTCAGCGGTATATATTTTTACCTAAATTGGCTAAATTTGAAATATAATAAACAAATAAATCATAAAGTAGGTAGGTAGCTGGTGTAAGTCAGGTTCCCAATTATCGATAATATTACTTCACTGTATTTTCTTCAATCTTAAACACCGTGAATTTCCTAATCCTAATATAATACAAACGGAAAAGGTGTAGGAAAAACAAATGTTCATGAGTGTTTAATAGGTTAATGTAGGTAGTGCCAACAATGCCCAACGCACACAACTCGAACATAGAGAAATCAAATTGCATACAATATATATTATATTTATATAGTTATATATAATTTACTTAATAGTGTAAATAATAATCCGTTATCCGTGGACTCAGAATAATAATAATTAATAACAAAATGACGTGGTATGGTGTCGTCGGTGCTCGTAGACACCGAACGAACAATTACCAAGCATGCAAAAAATATCGTTTATATAATAAGTTAGGTCCGTACTATGATAATAAATTATAAATATATACGTACCGGCCAAAGTAATAAATAAATACGTGCGTGTGTGTGCCCAAAGGCGGCATTTATAGGGAGGGCAGTTGCAACCTCACAAAGAACATTGAGAGGGCAAACTTATAATTTTAAACGAGTCAGTAAATTGTGGTTAATTTTTGTCGCCCCACCCCAATAATCAGAGCCATGTGCCTCCTATGGATGTACACCCTATACGAAAGCGTTTAGGTAACACCCGCTGCGAAGGCCCCGTATATTCATTGGAGACGCCCGACGCGTGAGTGGCCTTTAGGTCTACTTCATATAGTCATATGATTGAATACAGCAACAGTTTAATGGTAATAAGAAGAATAATATATAAAAAGCCCACGACTTTTGTCTGGACGACTGGACGTACTGCAGGCCGTATAGCGATATGGTGCATAAGGTACTTATCATTTATTGATAAAAAGTATTAATAAAATCACGGACTAAGATAGTATACTAAGATAGTATAAATGCTAGTATTTATAATCAATGATATCATATAAATTGTCAAGGAGTCCGTGATCGCGGATGACTGGGTGGGCCGATGGCAGTGTTGGGTAAATTACTTTTAAAAAGTAATAAAGTTACTTTACTCGTTACTTAGAGAGAAATGTAATAAAGTTACTTTACTCGTTACTCAAATAAAATTGTAATGAAATTACTTTACTTTTCAAATAGAAAAGTAACTACGTTACTTTCTCGTTACATTTTTTTTTTTTTTAATTGCTTAGCTATTATCATTTAAAAAACAAAGGAACTAGAAATACACTTCCTACAGAAGATATGGTATAATTTGAAAAAGATGTACAGTTAATAACTGTCGAGTATCGACTGATCGACTAACACAAAATAAGGAATAACACTTAACAGCACTCGGCCGTGTCCCGTGTAATCGTATTATTAAATATTTTATGAAAATAAAATTCTAATAATAGTTTATAAATAACATCATAATATATTAATAAATAATAACTTCACCGTTTCTTGTAAAATTCCAAACAGCAATAATAATTATTTATAACGCTGCAATGTAAATAATTTGATTTATCATTGGTTATCCATCAATATTTATTTTTAGTGCGTGTACAGACGTATAGTTTATGCTTAATAATAGACAATAGTTAATAAGAATATTAGGAACGTATAATAATTAGCCACTTGTATAAATAATACCCGCATTAGACATTATATTTTTAAGTTTTTTTTTTTTTTGAAATTCGCAATAGGTACTAAATAATTTAAAACTGTAACGCGTTATACTATGTAAATTACTCATCAAAAGTAATTTTCATTACATTTTCGTTATTTGAAAATAATTGTAATTAAATTACGTAACGCGTTACAAATAAAGTAACGGCGTTACAGTAACGCGTTACTTTCGTTACGTTACTACCCAACACTGGCCCGATGGAGTCGGTAACGGATTATGTAAGATTATTCTCTTATAATAAAAAAAATGCGGTGAAGTGGGTTGTTGATAAATGACAATGGTTTTAAAAATAACTTTTAATCCAACTAAATTAATTGAAAAAAATCGACTATTAATTAAAATTATTAAAAATACCTAACACATTCAAGTAGTACTTACAAATTAAATAAACATGGATTATTTTATAATGTTTTTACTTTAATAGTTAGGTTATTACTAAGTATAGGTATATATGTATTATGTATACATAAATACACGAAATAAATAATTAATTGCTATTTTAATTTTTCCAACTGTACCAATAATCAATATTATAAACCTATTGTAAATACAATTTAAACTGCTAATATGTATATTATAACCTTTTAAATCTTATTATTACCTAGTTATCAAAAATATAAAACAATTTGTAAAATGTAAGTCGATGAAAAACTTGTAGGCTAATATATGATAACCTCGTCGGTCGAAGCATTTAATGGTAAAAAAAATAAAACAAAAATGATTAATTGATCACATATAATAGGTCTATGAGTAGTGTAGACTGTAGTTATACGAGTAGAAGCTGAATAAAATATTTTCACATGTATTGCTAACATAATCTAATTTCCTCTCTTTCCTCTAAACGGAGAAAAGCCACAGAATGTGACAATATTATCAATATTATACATTTATACGTATAATAATATAATATTATTACAATAAGGGGTTACCAAAATCTAAGGTGAAACTTGCCGTAGCAGAAAATTGAAATAACATGTATTACAATAATACTGGTAGTAAGCGGGAAGGTCAATTTAGACGGTTATAGCGACGAGCGACTCTCCCTGTTTCTCAGAATCGCCAACAGCATTGTAATAGCCTAATAGGATTATAAGGGTCGTCACGGCTGAACACATGTTTTAAATACCCCGTATGGCCGTATTGGTACCTAGTACACACTTAATCGTTGTTATTTTTATTTTGTTCACAGCATACTATATAATATTATATTTTAATATAATATATTGAAACTAGGAAGTATCAGTAATATTATATGACTAACCATTTTATACGATGATGATCGTTGCCGTTTGGCAATGTAAATACGGTATGCCATGATAATATTAATGATTGTAGTACTGTAGACTTAAGTAGTATAGGCGTAATATAGATTAACATCATGGGAGGGGGGGCTAAAAATATGATATTTTTTAATTTATAATACTAACGGGGTTAGGTTTGGAAATATTTGTAGGCCTTCGTAGGTATTTTGGGTGTCTAAGCCCCTTTCAATAATTTACGCATAATTATGTGTAGTAGGTAGGTACCTAATTAGGATTAATCAATTTTTTAGAGTTGAACACTAAAAACTAAGACGTTAAAATAATATATGGTTTTTGAATTCGATAAATTTATACGAATAACTAATATAATTATTGCAAAATTAACAATATGAACAAACGGAAGTACTAATTAGGTATATCAGTACCTATGATGTATGGAATAATGTTAAATAATATGTATAACTTAAGTTTGAACCAAAACACAGTCAAAAATCATAAATAATAGGTAGATAATCAAAATTAGGTACAAAGTGCGATGTTCGATTGATATCGCACAAAAGTAATTCTAAAAAATATAATACCTACACTAATAATAGTAGCATTTTATAACAATTAAATTAGACGTTGACCCATGTTGCTTCCTGATAAACAAATACTCTACACAACATGTAAATTGTATTTTTCAGTTAGGTGGGGACATTCCCCCCCAAAAAAATAAAAATAAAAATGTATAAAATGTATAAATAATTTTTTTCTCACGATTAAACGTTAGTTACGCTCCCCTAAACAATTACTGAGGAACAAATTCACTTAACAGGATGTCAGTGCACTATTTGTTTTCTCTCTCTGGCCCGCGTGCAACATAGACAAAACGCATTTACGCAGGATAATTTTTTCTATGATTTTAAGTAATCTTAGAGTATAAACACTCATTACAAAAAAGATAAAGAATAATATTTTTGAGAGGATGACATATCGATTTGTCTAAATATGGTTTCAAAACAATTAAAACATCATTTAAATGTACAACATTATTTTGTTTATTTTGAAAGTCAAATACAAAGTCAAATAACAATAAAATATAAAATCGATATGTCATTCCCTCATAAATATTATTATCTATATTTTTTGTAATGGATGATTTTACTCTATGATATAAAACATAGAACTTAAAACATAGAAAAATAATTCTACGTAAATGCGTTTTGTATATTATGTTGCGCGTGGGCCAGAAACAAAAAACAAATAATGCGCTGACATCCTCTTAAGCTACTCGCCATTTATTTTGAATTTTTTTTTTTTGAAACATACATATATAAAAAATGCAGGGTGTAACTAAAATTAATTTATGCCATATTTAATAGTGTTTTTAAGGTTGAAATATCAGGCACATTCATTTTGAGGACTAAAAAAAAGTCTTGCCATGAGTATGAATTATACAGAATACGAGACCTTAACCTTAGCACCTCCCATAAAAAATCCTAGATCCGCAACTAATTTTAATTAAACTATTATTTTTTATAAGCTCTAAAACAAATGGTCAATGATAGGGGTGGATCGTAGGGGGAAATGTTGAGACTACATAAGAAAACAGTTACTTGTAAATAATAATTAAAAAATATGTAAATAAATATTTTTATCTGAATTGAAAATATATTATATCGCTTTCTTTATTATTGAAGGCCACAAAATCTAAAACATATAAATAGTTATTTCGAAGAAAATATTATTTTAGTAAATTGTACGACGCTCGCCGATTCAATGAAACTGCCGCCTGACATTTTCAATCGTAACATGACGTTATATTATCGATGGATGGTCGGAGGTGGCCGGCGAAAAAAAAGTCATGTATTATAATAGGCGTTATTGAAACTGGGTTCACGACAATATAATGCTGTCGTTAGTATGCAGTCATGATTTATTACATTTAATAATATTGTAGAAGCTATAATTAAAGTCTCCTCAGAATATTTACTGACGAGCCGCTATTAGTGAATGGGTACCTATACTGTCTCAGTATAATCGTTGATTGAAATTTTATAATGAGCACTCTGTAGCACCTAACTAGTATATGTATACGTTAATTCAATATTTTCCCTCTAAATGTAAGTAGGCGGTTTGTTGAAATATTATTTGGTGTTTATACGATTACACAAATTGCTTACCGATTTTGTCTATGACGTAGAAATAATATGAACACCAGAACACGAAAAGATGATGAATATAATTATAACATTTCCCAGCTATCGTACTGTGGCGTGCTGCTGGCTGCTGCACCCCTTAATATTTTGGCTGTACGTTTTTCGGACGTTATAATATAATATACGGTAACAACTAACAACATCAATAGGTATAATACCTATTATGTCCTTACACGTGTTTTCGTGTCTGAAGAAAATATTATTTGTTCGCACCCTCGACAACAAAGAATAAAATTATATTATGTTTTGCCTATATGTCGCTTGACATCACTGCGGGGCAAATAAATTAATGATGTCTCACTATCTGTACCTACTCACCACCTCACACAATACTGACCGTTATAATAACATTTATATGGCGTCGTAGTTTTTTCCTCATTGTCCCCTTAATTCCCGGGACAGCCCACTGTGACGGTCGACCGGTGGTTTTAGGTGTGTGCCGGACGGTGCCATACAATATATAGTTGCTCACTTACAAGGTCAATAAATGTATGGTTGTCTTGGCGATCTGTACGCACATTGAAGTCCGCAGCTATAGGCATTATACTCACTATATATTGACACAGCGCATTGTGTTGTATTTGTAGTTGTTTCCCTCAGTTGTGGCTGGTAGTGCAGGCTTTACTGTGTGCAATGATGTTATCTACAGCGTCAATACAATTATACCCAATCGTTTCAGGCGGTCGCCGGTCGTCCGATGTTCGAATGAATAGCTATAGCAGGTAGTATATTATAACCCCACGTGTTCAGAGAAGGGTCTTTTTATGGACATTTCGATTTATAAAAACTCGGTTTGCTGTAGAGACCTTAATTGCGATGTTGCCGATTTGACCTAGTTTTAAGCTCGATGTCGTCACCGTCATTTATATAATTTTGAGAAAATATAATATTATGTGGTAGGTTATAGTACTGAGAAAATAACTGATAGGTACTTATAAGTTTTTTAGTTGGGATATAATGTATAAGTGATGTTAGACGTGTGTGTGTGTGTATCGGTGTGAAGAGACATGATATTATACACGTATATGACATAATATGTATTTTTAAGTGTTTGCTATAACTGTTCATTTATTATAAACTGTCCAACTAAAAGATTGTGGACGTACGTATTCGTATGTACATATATGTGATTAAAGTGGTGTACCCTGAGGGGGGAGGGCTGAAGACGATTAGGTACTTAAAATTCTTTCACCGTCTTGTGAACGTATTAAATAATAGGTATGTAATAACCTATGTATTAAAATTGTAATTTGTATATAGAGGTTACTATAATGTTATATTTTAATATAATTTAATTCATAAATTTACTTTTTCATATTTACTATTTCAATAAAAATTTTAAAAACAAAACGACCACTTGAATATTATCCTTGATTTCTATAGAATCCATTTATACTTAAAGGCATACACAACCCAAAAAAAAAAAATTTTTTTTGCTTGGTTTTTATATTTAGTGATATAAAAAAAATATCATGAAACAGAATGTGAAAAAAAAAATTATTTTCAGAGTAATGGTGAAATCCAATTGTACCTGTGACGTCATTGCGTCGGACGTCTCAGCGCGGCACTGGTGGCGGTCGCAGCAAACCGTATGAAGAATACGTATAATAATATTCTCGTCGATTGACAGGCTCGGCGATTAAATATATATTTTTGATATCCATAAATACTTTAATTATTAATATATTATTTTATAAAGAATAAAAAATCAAGAAAAAAAATGTATGGTTGAGAGTTTAATCGCTAAAAAATCAAATATTGATCCATATTATGAACATAATAAAAATGAGGAAAAGTTTAGCTGTATGGAGGATTATATAAGTGATGTAGAAGAAAACGCGTCATTTACAGATAATGAATTTTATGACGATCCTGATTTTGAGTGTGAAAATGAAGAAGAAGACTACACAGAAGAATTTGATAATGTTGAAAATACCTATGTCAAATATTGTTTAGTTTTTATTAATTCATTACTAACACTATTTACTATTTGTAATATTTGCAAAAGTAAAAAATAAAATTTTAATTTCGTATATAATACGAATTAAACAAATTGTCATTATAAGACTCACTACTTATACACAGAATAATAATGTCTTTAATACCATTTCAATATTATAAAATAATATATTAATAATTAAAGTATTTATGGAAATCAAAAATATATATTTAATCGTCGAACCTGTCAATCAACGAGAATATTATTATACGTATTCTTCATACGGTTTGCTGCGACCGCCTGCCAGTGCCGCACGGAGACGTCCGACTCAATGACGTCACAAGTACATTTGGAGTTCACCATAACTCTGTAAATAATTTTTTTTTCACATTCTGTTTTTATGATGATTTTTTTATATCACTAAGTATAAAAACCAAGCATAAAAAAATTTTTCTCTTGGGTTGTGTATGCCTTTAATATTTTTCATATTTTCAGTTAGGTACATAATCATACTATATGTCTATATATCAATCGTATTTAGTATTGTAATTTATTATGTTTGAACCCTGCAGAAAAGAATAAAATTACGCTCCTGAGGTAGGTAAATAAGAAATTATGATAATAGTTGTGCCATTGTGTCTACGATGATAAATAATACCTATAATTATAAAACAACGTGAGATGACAATCGTGGACACGTGGAGTGCTAATGTGGATTTATTTCAGTTATATTTGACGAACACATTTGTCCCCTCTCATTAAAAATTCAAATACTTATTAGTAGTCCTTGGACATTGGTATTTGGTATTATGGATATAGATGAGCTCATAGCTCATAGTACATATTATAAATTCGTCATCACAAACCGGTACCTAGGTATATTTTATTTTAATACTGGTATACCCATTTTATTGACATTATTAGAATATCCACTGTTTTTTTTTAAAATTTAACTTAATATACATTTATAGGAATTAAGAGGATCACAGTTCCGTAAGTCGCTTGGCCTTACAAACGGCATAGGTAAATACATCAAAACAGTTTTGGGTTTAGCAGAACCAACTTTGAGCTTTAATATTAGAGCAAATTTCTATTCTATTAAAGGTCAGAAAATTGATATTAATTATTAATTTCACGTAAAGACTGTTAAGCATTTACAATTTTTAATTTTTAAACGGGTGATTTAAATTTTTAAATTATAACAATTTACATACTCATAAATAAAATATTAGGTATACAACATTCCAACGTATTGTTAATATTTTATTAATGGCCTGTGTTCAAGACTAATGACAAAATAATAGTTATTATAACGATAAACACTAAACAGGTATTTTAACTTGCTGACCGTATAGACGGACTAAAATATATCACACAATATATTTGTGTAATATTATTATGCCAGTATATTCTAAGAATTATTTTTTAAACGCAATATTATAAAATTTTACACTCTCCGTATGTATTATTCAAATAGGTACTTACATTCTAACCGTCCAAAGGATCTATTTGTTTGGAGGTTATATATATGTGGTTAGGTCGGTACCGGTTGCTACGTTCGTTTTATAGTATATATAGTCATATTCTTATAGTCGTATGTTGTGAATAATATGTTTTGATTCAATTAATTGATCAATTTTAATGTTTTTTCCACTTTCAAGTTGTGTACAATAAAAACCAAAAATAATTTTAAATTTCAGTGAGTGCCCCACACCTTAATATGTTATGTAGGTATCTAGGTACCTACAAATATAATATTATTTTCCGATAAAATACTAATGGTTTAGAATAACTAATTGTTTGTCACCGTTTTTATAGTTTCGTAGTACCTACATAATAATATGACTTGATATGCCATTTAAATCGTAAGTAAAAAATATCAATATACGAACTAATAAGTAAAAAATATCGTAATTATTTTCTATCACAATATTGTCTTAAACGAGCTTTAGTACAAGTTACAGATCAATTAAAAAACTCGTTTGTCCGGTTGTTTTTGATATATATAGGCGATAACTTTGCACTAGAAAAACGATCAATTAATACGAAATAAGCGTTATATTGGTGAATCTCAGTTTTGGTGTACCACAGTTCAGACTTTATAGGCCTAGATATATTTTTGTAGGCGGTTCAAACTAATCTCTAAGCTTTTTTGATAATTCTAAAAAAAAATTTTGAAATTTTTGTCAAAATCAATTTTTAGTAAGGCGACAAACAGGTATAGACGAATCATTTTCTAAATAAACTTTCAAATTAATTGTTTTAAGATATAATTTGTTCATTCGAGGCCGTAATAGCAAAAATTGTATGCATGCGTTTACCTTATCTTCCAAATTAACCACTGGTAACTATTTATAAAAACAACATTTATTTACCTACTATTAAAATTTACAACTGTAATCAATGGCAACTTTTAATTTACAAAAAAAATTTCAATCATGAAATTCTATAAATCCTTGTACGTGCACTCTTTATATTGCAAATTTCGAAAAATGCTTTTTTATTGCACATTTAGATTACTAGAGGAACCACTATTCCACATTTCTAGTTCATACATTTTGTATAGTTATTATGAGACATTGAGATTTAGCAATGAGTGAGTGAGTGAGTGGTATTTTGCTTTTATATATATTATATATTATATATTATACTATTTACATAAAAATATCTAATGTTAGAAAAAACTACGACTATTCAAATCAATAATTTTAAACATCGTCAGGAATTGACATAAAATGGACTATGACAACTCTTATCTGTTGATAATATGCGTCACTGCTTCTGGCTTCAGTGTATAATGACAAACAATAATATACCTCATTTTTTTTTTATTTGGTGAACTTTGTAGTTCTATTATAACCTATTACTAGAATAAAAAAATATTCTTCGGAATAAGTTATTCAATTGTACGTGCCTACATCATCTATTTTACATAGGTATTTAATATCCGATTGTATATTCTATACTATACGTCTATACCTACAATATTAAATATTGTAATTTTTAATAAGAATAGGTACTTACATCCGCCGTATTTTCGTTTGACAGATAAAGAATGATAAATAATAATATTTAGTGCTTAAAAATATATAATATAATTTTATGTTCCTTGCACAACAAACACACACACATGTACCTACACAGTACAAACGCACGCATTTTTTTGTGATGAATTGTTTAAGTCAGTTATAAGAATAGAGAATGGTATGTTTACATTTATTATATTCATTTGTAACAGATTTGTTTGATTTTCTAAATATATTCTATGAATATTTGAGATTAAATTGAGGTGGCAGAAATCTAATGTCAATCCAATATTAGTACAATTAATTCTTATTATTTGCTTTATATTGTTATTTTTAATTATTTAAAAAATGTTTTTAGTAAAATATTAGTACAATTTTTATAAACATAAAAAATAAAATATTATTTTATAAAAGTCATAATATATTATATTGTTAGTTAAATCACTAATAAAAAGTAAAAAAAAAGTTTTCTTTTATTATGCAATTTTCAAGTTGGTAACCCTGAGTCCTGTGGTGCGGCTTTTCGACAAATCGACAACGACGATATTATAATATTATACCTAATGTATGGGGCGCGTGAACTGGTTTGAATTGAATCGAAATATTATATGTGAAATTATACCCTGGAGGTACGTTGATACATTATACTCGAGCATTCTTATAAATGTTAGGTCACTCGAACAACCTATTGGAATTACAGGCTAACTAGTCATTGAGCTCAGTAATTATTTTCAGATGATTAAAAATATACCAGTTGCAGTTGTTTATCGACTTAAAAATGTTCCAGTGTCCCCCTTAACATATTTTAATCGTATTATGCACTTCGATATAATATTGTTTTTACTTGAAAAATTAGTAAAATTTGGCCAAAAAAATAATTATTATGAAACAATAATGGTGCACACATTATTTTCTTCCATTATATTATTCAGCTATTATACTCTATTAAATTTAACCAAGAATCACAATAATTGCTATATTTTGGAAATGATTAATATGCTGAATTTCAACTAAATTAAAATTATATTATATTTACAAGAAAATATTACGATTTAATTATATTATTTTATATTTAAGTATATACGGAGGAAGTGATGATATAAATAATTAAAGCACAAGTGGTGGGTTCATATTTAATTTTCAGTACCTGATCTAGGTAATGGTTTAAAAAAAAATAATATTAATTTGAGAGGAATATTGATATATGCCCGGAATTGAAATTCACACACAAGACACCCCCTTCCCTAACTTAATATTGACATATTTTCAAAAGCAACTAGACTTGAAATATAAATTTAATAATACCTAACAATATATTATCAACAACTAAATTAAATGTTATACTTCGTTTAAGTTTAGATATATAAGCAATATAATTCATGTATAATATAGTATTCATGTCACTACACAAAACAAATTTTTTTATATATATATTATTCTGTAAATGGAGTTTTTTTCCGTCAATAAAGATAATAATAATAATAAATCTATATAGACTCTATATATTTTACTTTAAACTGAACATTAGACCCTGTTTTTATTTAATTTTATTTAAACCCACACACGTACTATCTGAAAGGACCACACGGTCGAAAAACTACAATACACTGGGTGTATCATTGTATTATATTATTGTGGTTGTATTTCACGGAATCCAATAAAGTAGGTACCTATCCTTAATCCGGTACAGGTACCCTGCACTGCGTGTCTAAACATCGGTAAAAACCGTATAGTTATATAGTGTATGAAGTTAAATAACAGGCCATGCCATTAAATTTATATTATAGGAACGTATTTACACCCAGTAAATAAGGTTACCTACTCGCATAGTTTCCATTCGTCTAACTGGAATGATGTATACTTAGTATACTTATTATACACATTTGATAAAAAAAAAAATATTTTTGCTTCAAAAATACGAGACCTTCACTAATTCTGAACGGTTGGTTGATGTAGAAGCTTCTACTGCATGGTTGTTTTGGACAAATTTTAAACAAAATCCTAGCTCACTCGTGTCTATAAAAAATTTGAATCAGATTACTACGACAAGGTCATGAAAAAAGCATATAATTCCACACTTGGCACCGAATGATTTTTATTTTGTAGGCGTTATAGTGGCAGTATTACCCCCGGGCGGCTGGGTAGCTACAAAATGTTCCAACCGGGCAAGGACGATGCGGCGAGATTATTTCAAGTACCCATACGAGAGAAATTCTTTCACCGTCGGATAGTGGTTAGGTTAGGTTAGGTTAGGAGTAGTTGGCGAGTACGAAAATGAGGAGTAAAAAAAAAAAATATCGACGAGAATGTCGCACTTAACACCCCTACCCACCACTAAAAATAAAACATTTGAGGTGATATTATAAGTAGTTTTTAAAATATCTATTCTACGCTAAGTACCTACGAATCTTTTGACATCACTTTCAGCCGAATCACAGTAAAATAATAATAGAATAAATGTGTTTTCACGTTACTCTTACCACTTGCCACAATCAATTTGACACTGGACGTATTTAACTTTTAAAATAAATTATTTATTTACTGTACGAGGTGCATAAAGTTATAATTTATACAAGTCAATGTATTATATAGGTAATTTGTATCCAATAGTTGTCTGGCCGTCCAGGTTCACAGAATAGTCCACAGTGCCAGACCACCCCGAGTCCCCCGCAATTCTACCACTGATCGCTACCTGCTTTCGAATGGACGGCGGAGTATAACTATTAACTGCATAAGAATAGATGGTATAGGTTTAGTTAAACTACGAGGTAGGTACTTAATAATTTGTTGTTATCAATATATCTGGCGGAGCTTACATAACATATATACATGTGCTTTGTCAAACCCTCGCTAAAATAACTGACAAATTATATCGTTTTCGATGTAGACTTAATAGTATTGAGATAGGTAATCGCGTCA
Source organism: Nasonovia ribisnigri (assembly GCA_027563435.1). Classification (NCBI taxonomy): domain Eukaryota; kingdom Metazoa; phylum Arthropoda; class Insecta; order Hemiptera; family Aphididae; genus Nasonovia; species Nasonovia ribisnigri. Next base: position 58,325 of record JANEHU010001759.1, read on the forward strand.
AACTGTCAAAAACTCGACATATTAATTTTGTGCATTGTGTGATTTTTGGTCCCATTTTGAAAGGTGACGCAAACGATTGTACTTAATATAATATTTTAGAGTTTAGAACAACTTATACTAACGTCGTACAGTTACAAACACAGTCCATACTACAATAATATTATAAATGATAATATATAATTTTATAGTTGAGCGCTCCGTATACACTATACCACTGTACACGAGACAATTGTTACACAATTTACGTGCGATGTAGTTTTGCAATTTCCCGACCAAGCTATTTCCTAAATAATTAAGAGGTGTCGACTATTACATAAACATATAAACATATACGTAAAGTATTTTAACTTATTATACCTTGACTAGTACCTACCTCACCTAACCATTTTACGACTTGATAACAATAATATTATATAATATGAACTATAAAGACCTCGAAACAACGACACGACAAGACTTAATATTTTTGTCATAGTTAGTTTTTAAATGCACACGATTAAGAAAAAAAACTGCGCCGTTTTGTGCAACAACCAGAAAAATCCGATTGTTAAATACAGAGATATCATATAAATGAAGATCACTAATTGTTGTTGCACTAAAAATATTTTATTTATTACGAGTATGTAGGTATATATATTATATGCAACCTATATAAATCACGAATAATTAAAGTATTATTAGACATCTCCGAGTTTTATTTTTGGATTTTGAGATCATAAAAATTTGATTTTGACCTATTGCGAGTAGCTAATACTACGTATACGAACTGAAAAATCTCATTAATTAAATATGTCTTGTCAATATGCTCCCAGGTCTTCATTTGTTTAGTACGCTACGTAGAAGACTTTTCACTTTTATTAACATAGTGTATACTGTACAACTGTGCCCACAAGTATTTCGTACTGGATATCATTTAATTAATAATATAATACCTACTGTCAAATAAAAATTCAAACTGATTTTGTAATATAATATTATGTAAATCGTTGTACTCGAAGAAAACTTGATTTTTCTTAAGGCCGCTACGGCCTGCTCTACACGGTATCATGTCGTCCCTTAAGTGTTGTGTTGTATACGTGGATCGTATAAAAATTCGTCTGTGGTTGTACATTTTACGCAAACACTTCTACACTACCTACGGGTGCCTATACGCGCAGTAGAGAACTCTTGAAGTCTGCGACATTCATCGCAATTATATACCTATGGGCAGAAGCGGTTAAACTCTTTATCAGTAGTAGTCACGACTATTATAGATATAATATCTTTAACCATGGTAGTATTAGTGACCCATCCGCCGTAACCGCACGTATATATTTTCTCATTTGCGGTATTAACCTCGGGTATAAACCCGGTAAATTGCAACGCGGGGATTTTAACGCTGCCGGTGAATAATTAAAAGACGTATCGTACCAACCACGGACTCGCATACCGGAGGTAGTACCGCGGGGCCGTGGTGACGTTGCCGTCGAATAGACGACTAGCGCCCTCTGCCGTGGCACGAACTCCGGTTGCCGTCTACCGCCGTTTTTCGCGTGGTCGCGAATCGCGATGCGGGAACGGCGTGACTCGGCTAGCGCGCAAAAGCAACAGCTGATATTGTTTTAACGGCATGTTCGTCGGGCTTCGATTGCGGCACGTTATCTGTTCCGCGTCGGAAAATTCAATAAAACGTTTATTTATATCATGACAGCAACGTATATTTCGCGCGGGTGTCTCCCCACACACAACCGCACGTCGTCGGTCAGTGCGTACGACCGTGTGTTGCCGCCCGGCCATGCGGGGCCGCGTGAACCGCGGGAGAGGCTCCGAGTGGCCGTCGAAGGTGAGTACCCGACCGGCGGGATGCGTTTTTCGGGCCGACACAGATCGTATTTGTTGTTCCCGTACAAAGAAACGGCGCGTGAGTGGTGGTGCGTCGGTGGCGGTGGCGGTGGCGGAGGAGGCGACGGCGCGAAAAAATCTGCCCCCCCCCCCTTAACGTGGCCGTCCGATGTTCATTGTTTGGACTCTCCGACGAATGGCGTTCGCATGTCACCGTCGCCGACGCCGCCACCGCCACCCGCTCAACAGCGCCAAACGCGTTACGAAAAACATGCGGCCGGCCGGCGGTCACCAGTTCCTAGTCGGTGTTTGTTGCGTTCGGTCTGTTCGCGTCGTCCGTTCTCTGCCGGTTCGTGTCCGTCCGCTCGTTTTAGTTTTCGCTCGCTTACTCGGCCCCGGGGGAGGAAAAAAAAATTCGAAAAACCGTTGAGACAGTCCCTGGACGAACGTACACCGTGATGGCCGTGCACGTTTCCCGCCGTCGGGACAAACGAGTGACGTCCTCGGTCGCAATAGTTACGGCCGCCGCCGGAATCGCCATCGCTTTCGTCTTGGTCGTCGTCGTCGTTGCCGCCATCCGCCACGCGATGTCACCGGGCCCGCGTAATATGATGTGAAGGCGTCGTGCCGTGTACTCGAACCGCTCACCTGTTAGCTCTCGCTCTCGCTCCGCTCAATTACATTAATTGTTGCCTTCGATCTTTTCACTCATCCGCACTGTTGTCGATCGGACGGTGTTAATTTTTTCTTCGAATAGGTACAGCGTTTGAAAGAAAATTCACCGGATCCGGCAGCCGGACGTGTGCTACCGAAGTATATATTGCCGCAGCGGCACCCAATTTTGACTGAACGACTGCTCCTCAAGTACAGACCCTATTCCGATACACTCATTGGGTATACCTTCGTATGCATGTTACGTACCTACTGCATATGCTCAAAAGGTAACGTTAAGGTCATAATTTATCAAGACTGTTGTTAAGAATTCTATCTTATAATATAACCTATTTTTATGTGCTTAAAACAACTACCTATGTACTATATCACACTGGTAATCGATTAACAGAAGGCTATATTTAATTATAACTAAAAGAAAATCTGAAATAAATAGTAACATAGGTATGTTAAAGTTTAAATTTAGTGTCCCTACTCATACCTATCATTTCTTCGTGATTAAACCGTAAATAGCATAACATATTAGGTATTTGAATTTAAAAAAAAAATGATGTACCTAATACTGTAATAGGTACCTATTTTATTGATTGAACTATATAAAAGTGTAAATTTGTTTTAGGATCTGACAAGAAGTGATGAGCTTATAGAATTATTTGATTTACCCCAGAGATTACTAATTCAAAATGATGGACTTGTCTTCAATAAATAATAATAATAATAAACAAAATGAAGAACATTATCAAAAAGTAAGTTTTAACATTATTAAATTAATGCAAGTTGTATGGATTTAAATTTTTATATAAAATCAATATATAGTTTACTTTTCCATCGAGGACTGCTTCTAATGAGGATTCATTTGCAATGAGCGCACCAAGTATGTAAAACTCACCTCTTAATGTATTAATTTCTATCATTTTATACCAACAATTACTTAATCTTGGCTTCTACGATATCTAAATTTAGTCTATGGTATGAATTAATCTGCACCTACCTACCTAATTTATTTATTGATTTTGGATTCAAACTTCCAAGGTCTGATATATGTCAAATTAACATTTAAACTTATCCTGTGATTTATACTTATTACTTAATCTTATTAGACTTAGACTTATATATTATTTGGTATGAATTGGTTTGCAATATTTTCATTATGTGTTTAATGTCATAAAAAAAATACCCAATGGGCCCCATGTTACATATTTTTTTGTTTAGGAATCACTGCCATAAAAAGAACTAAGCAAATAGGTCCTTTTAATGTAAGTACCTATCGATTGTCTCAAATTATAGCATGTTGTAAAGATGAGTAAAATTAATTTACTTAAATTGTATTTGATTTTATATTTACAGTATCTTTTCCAACCAGTGGATCCTCATCAATTCTCATCTCACAATAATCATGGTATGTTCCATTTATACTTATTTTATTACTTGTATTCTACCAACAAATAATCATAATACCTATCTTAATGAATTTATATTTAATTTTTTTTTCTCCAGGGATTTGCGTTAAAGTCATAGAGTATGTTTTAGAAACTAAAAAGAAAAGACTTACTGACCAAACTTCTGAAAACATGCTGGTTGCTAAATTTCCTGAGAGCAGCATTGATCAATATTCCCCTGTTAACTATGGTAACTAATAAACATATTATATTAAAAATGTACATTTTAAGGGGACGTCTAACCGGCATGTATTGTCTCTGTTTTACATATTTACAACATAGCAAATTTTCGTTCATCAGTTCAAATATTGTTGAAGTACCTCCGATGGGAGGCCTCTTCCCTCAGTCTCTTCTATCTGTTTTGTTCTATTTTATCACTTAAGCCTTTTGTTCAATAATTGTAACAGATAGCGTAATATAGAATTATGTTAAAAAAGAATTAGTTTCAAATTTTAATAGTGTGCTGTTAGTTCTGATATTAGAGGTGGAAATGACCCATTATACAACTTTTAGGTAGGGACATTATCTGTGTTTTCTCAATTGGTTTTTACGATAATTTAATTATTATAGATATTGTTTACATGTAAAATATTAATAATTGAAAATGCATTCAGTTTGTACTGTTTGTATACTAATACAAATATCGCAAAACGAATACAGATAGAGTAGAATTGGTAAAATGATGACATCATTATTTTTATATTTTATTAAATTTAATACTTAAAAGTAAAAATTTTCATAATTCAGTTAGGTTTTTATTCTATTTTTTGTTGGGATTTTTGGAGTTCTACAAGTTTTAATTTAAAAGTAAATTTATTTCATCAACTAAATTGTTAGTGTCAAATACACATTTCATAAATAAATTGATAATATATTTAAGCTTAAAGCTGGATGCACAGCTATGTTGTGTCGATCAAATTGTATTGAGATCGGACATTAATATTTTGGTATTATGTAATAACCAAGTTGCAACCAAGTATACTAAGAATAGACTACAGCTCAACTTTTAAACCCTATTGGTTACCAGTTGTAACCATAGTTACCATACCTTTGCATTACACAGTATAACGCTGTGTCCTATGTTTATCCGACAAATGAGATAAAAAACAAAACAGTGTATTTTGTCGCATCGTATTGCGACGGAACAGCATGATCAGAATATAAATCGTCAGAGTCGCCGGATTTACGTAGGACCCCGTGTAAGATGTAGCTGTGAATCCAGCTTAATAGGAATTTTTTTTCTCATTCAAAATTATTTCAAAATTCCTAACGTACAACTTATTTATATTTGTTTTTTATTTATATGTTCACAATATATTTTAATAGATAGATTATGATAGATACATAGTTATGTATGTTTGTATATTAATTTACTTAATATGTTTGGATATTTACGTAATATGGATAAATCTTCAAGGAACTACTATATAATTTTGTTAAATCAATTAACATAAATATGCATACACTTATGCCCTTAAAAATTATCAAATATGCTCTAAAAATAAGCAAAAATGCTAAAATATGCTCTTAAAAATATTTTATTTTTCATTAAAAAGCCAAAAATTACAAATTTATTTGCTAATATTTATTACTTTGACTTCTTCTTATGAACAAAACAAAAAGAAACAAAAATTTAAACAATTCCTATACGTTTATTGTGTTTATGAATTAATAATTTTTTAAATCTTACCCAATTGAGTTGCATAGTGTGACTAATATATTTCGTATATCACTAATTGTTTGCTAATACATTTTTGCGCCTCGAAAATGAACGCTCGACATCAATGGATGTTATTGGAGTGGATTTATAGTAATTTAAGTCATTGACTTCAAGTCTTCAAGATTTTCCATCGAATTGTCTATTCTCCTTCTAATATATTAGAAATATTTTCAATAATTTTATATCCTTCATTTTTTGACAGTACGTTTACTATTTTTTTTTTATAAATTGCGTTTCCCTTTTCTCCTTGTGGAATTTTGATATTTGGCTTATCAATTCGGTTAACTTACTTGATATGTTTTTTGGTTTTAAGGTGTTGCATAACAGTAAAACAGTTTTCAGCACTAAGCATTACAGTTTAAAAAATAGTATTGATTGAGTAATATTTGTAAAGAATTTTTTTTTCTAGACTTTAATTTTGTTGTGAGCTTGTTATTGTGCTTTGTTTTATAGCATTAAGGCATTATATTCTATATTATATTTATTATATTCATTATATACCTTTTTGTATTGAGTTTCACTAAAATGTCTCAGATTGTTGAATAGTTTGATACATTATTACTTATTATGATTATTAATTATTCATAAATGGTAAAAATTAATAAGTGTTATTATTTTATTAGGTACCATAAAAAATCAAGTCAGGATACCCAGTGGATCTAATATTCAACGTACACCCGAAACAAGACCATCTATAATAATAACAAATACTAGGTATGCACATTCAATAATTTTTTTTTCAAATCCTAATAAATTGAACAATTTCATTTATTTTGTTATAGATCAAAAAAAATAAGTATACCAAGTGTATCAACAATGAATCTAACACCCGAAGACTTATCTATGTTTGAAAGTTCAGTAGAAATTTACAGTTTCAGTAATGCTAGTGGACCAGTAAAATCAACTTCTAACAATGTAAAAAAAAGTGTTCCTCAAATTTCTAATTCAGCTAGTAAACAATATTTTTCTAGTTTCGCAAAATATACACCCAAAACGCTTGGTAGACGATTATTGTAAGAGTATATTATTATAATATGTTTAAGAGGACTTATCACGGGTATTTTTTGTCTCTGTCTTATAACTGAGTAAAAAGCGAATTTCACTCAGCAGATCATAATTAGCTTAGTAAGTTTAAAAATTAAAATTAATCATTGTACTATATAACTTGATAGTAAAACATTATCTGTGTTTGTTTGAGGTTTTTTTTACAATAGTTTAACTTTTTAGCTAGTCTTGCGTATATAGTATAGCATAAATTAAAAATGCTCATAACTCACTTCAACCTGACTATCGTAACAAAAACCTCATGCAAACACAGATATTTCTTAGTTCTTACATCAAGTTTTATAATAGGTCGATTCACTCTAAATTTTAAACGAATGAAGCTAAACGTGATCTGTTGAACGTAAATTTGCAATGTTACGCACTTGTAAGACGGATACAACAAATGTCAGTGATATGTCTTCTTAATAGAATTATTTTAAAATTTAAATGTTGTTACATTAGCTAATTGTGAACATTTATTAAATTAATTATAGGCCGAAACCAAGACACTTTGAAAATTGGAAAGGGACTAACATTTTTGATCATCATACTTATGGTAACTATTATCTTTATATATATTTTCTAGAGATTTATTCATAGAAATTTTATTTTATTATTTATAAGCAGTCTTGTCATGTATTTGAGCAAATGTATTTAAATACAAATCTTGTAAGAATTGATTTGAAAATTATATTTTAATACAGATATGAATACTTTTTGAATTTTACTGATTCATTTGTACAACTAGATAAGATGATTACATTTGTAATAAGTAATTACTAATTTAAAATTGACACATTTAAGAATCATTAAAACTTTTTACTACTTCAAAGACAGTATTTAAAATAATTTTCCAAATACTTGATTAAAAAATCATTCTAAATAAAATAACAATACCATTAAATACATAGTATTTAGCCTAATTCTTTAATTAAGTTTATGGAAAGTATTTTAAATACTCTCTTGAGCGTATTTGTATTTGAAAATCTAATAATTTCAAGATTCTCAAAATTCAAAGAACATTTCAGATTGTTAACTGAGCTTGATTATATTATATTATTTATAATTAATATACAGTTATTAAAAATTTATTTATCACATTATATTTAATTAGCAACAGTTTAATGTTTTAATATTAATATTCAAGTATTTCAGAATAAAATATATAATTTTTCTATTTATTTTCATTTTTCAGTATAAAATTATGTAAGTAGTACAAACTTTTAACTATAAATAAATGTGCCATAACAATTTTAAATTAGTCGTTGCTATGATTACAAAATTAATTTTCATACCTACTTGCATAATTAAATAATAAAATTAAAAAAAGTGTTTTAAATATATTTAAATATATGACAATTATTTGTATCTGTTCTTAAATAAATGTTTAAAAGTATTTTAATACAATTTAAAATGTATTTAGACTGCTTATTACTGATAACACTACTGTTGAATCATATTAATTATACTGTACCCAGACATTTTTATTTATAAATTAAATATTATGAACATGTTTTAAAATATTGTATAATTTATGCATTTTTTGTTGTTGATTAGATTCGCAAAAGTTTTCTGTATTTAAATTTAATAATCAAGTTCAAAATAATAATTTTACATTACAAGAGGCTCTGGAGTTAAAACCACCTGTAAGTATTAACTTATTATTATTAATTATACCTAGTTATTTTGTTTCTTTGAGGACAGACAATTTGGTGATCAATAAATCATTTATTCAGTTTTATTAAATGTAATTTTGAGTGGTCAGAAAGGAATATTTTGGTTTAATGGTTTTCAAATAATTTGTAGTGTACATCTTGGATTATTGTACACAAAACATTTAGATTGTATACTACAGATAATATGCAATTGTATAATTCGGTTTTTTTTAGTTCAAGATAGAAATTATTAGCATTGAAATAATCATATTTGAACCTAGAAGTTATATAGAAGTTCTATTAAAAGAAAAATATATTATACTTTTGATGTTGTTTAGCTTATTATTTAATTTTTTTTATAATAAGTAATATACATTCTAAATATTGTGTACCTATTTTTCTACATGTACATTTTTATACTATTAAATTTTGTTTTATTAAAAACAATTGTGAAATTGTATAATTTCCAAAATGTTATCTATGTTGAAAAAATAACTTTCCAATGTAAGACCAATAGCTCCATAACAATAAATGTATGAAAGATAAATAGATATTATCTTGGTGGGATGGACAACTCATTGTTATTATTATTATTAGCATTTGGCATATTCAAGTTTCAACTGGTTGCAAATCTATTCGAACCTACGACTTGGTGTAAAATTAATACATGCATAATAATAAACAATTGAATTGTCTAATGATAACTTTGAAATATCTATGCGATATAACCTGGTGTCTGGAAATCCGTAGGCACTTTTTATCTCGTGGCACGACGTCGTTTACTTTGCAGAGGCTTTCTTCGGGCCTTTTTTGTTTTTATAAAAAAAAAAAATCGACATTCCGTCGAGACGACAGAACGCGACGGTGGTGTGAGTGATGGCGGACGGTGGTGGCTCCTTGTCAAGAGTGGGAAGAGAGGCGATCGCACGACGACTCCAATTATTTGCATACCTAACTGTGTCACGGACGTGACGACGTGTAAAGAGAAAGAGAATCGGCCAGACCTCGAGCCGTCGTGATAACGAACAATAAAAAAAAAGAATAAGCGCAGATAACGCGCATTTGGAGGCGGTCGCGTCGTCGCCCGTTGCCTCCATGGTTTTTTGTTCCGTCGACCAGTGAAAACGGTTACAGTTCAATTACCGTCGTTAAAAAAGAAAAAAAAAAGGAGAAAAAATAAAAGAAAAAGTAATGAGCGTATGGAAAAAACAAACAACCGAACGACAACAACAAACAAACAACAAACGACGAAAACGGCTTGACGTCGGCAGCGCCGCGTACCCGTTTGTTACAATTATCGTTGTTGTCGGCGGCGGCATTCGGTACGAAATCGGTAAACCGAAATATTTCGTCGTCCGCCGCGATAGTCGTACACGACGGCGTCGCGGTTTCGCGCGCGTTTTCGCGTCCGACGTCCGCAACGACCAGCGCCGCCGCCTCTTGTCCGTCCCGTCTGGCACTGCGTACTCGCCGTACCGGGCGGCGGGTGAACGCTCGCGCGCACGCGCATCGCCGGCCCGCTATACACGGTGCCATAGATTATCCAGCAGCTGCCAGCGAGCAGCGCCGTCGGGCGGGCGGCGGCGGCGGTTCCCGACACCACTCGGCGGCAGCCAGCACAAGCGCCGCGGCGGAATACTTGTGCGCGCCACCAGTGTGTTGTCTACTCGGCCCGTACCGCTGCTCAGTGCATGTGAAGCGCGCGCGAATTTTTTTTTTTCCATTCCGATCGAGAGACGGCCGAGCGCGCAACAGTAGCAAACGGAAGAGAGAACGTTACCCATATCGTCGTCGATTACACTACAGAATACAACGGCCACTGCTACTACTGTTGATGCTGCGAAACGACCGAGACGACGACGACGACGACGACTAGAACGACACGACGACGACGACGACTACAAGACGACGACGACACGACAGCGGCGGCGGTGGCGGCTACAGAACGACCGCTTCACTCGTTCCGCGATATTTTTGCAAATTTCCATCGCATCACCATCGTCGTCATATTCACACAATACGCACACGCACACACACACACACACACACACACACGCACACACAAACACATACACACACGCCACACGAAACGTTCGTACGTCGTTAGTGCCCAATAATAATAATAATAATAATAATAATATCATCGTACGAACGACGAACGCGCTCAACGTCCGCACGACAACGGGACGACGACGCGAACGGCGAGCGGCGGTAGCGGCAGCGATCTCCACACGATTTTAAATATATTTTATGCGTTTTCGCGGTTTGCGGTTCGTCGTCGGAACGCGAAATAGGACCAGAAATCGCCGTCGTCTGCCTTAATAACCGCTAGCCAGAAAAAAAAATAAAAACGCTCGTCCGCCGTCCGCTGCCGCCGCCGCCATCGTCGCAGCCGTCACCGACGCGTGCCTGACGGGACGACCACAGCCGACGCAATCGGTCGCGCGGGCGTTCTAAACGCGTCGTCGACGTCGTCCGGTGGTGTACGTGTTGTCGCCCGGTCGCGCGCGATGCCGTCCGTCGTCGCCGCCACCGCCGCCACCACCGCCGCCGCCGCAGCCGCGTCGTCCACCGGCCACCGTGCCGTCGTTGTACACAGCCCGTTATTGTGCGCCCGTTGCGTTGTCCGGTGCGACTTGAGCCCGTCCGGCGGTCTGCGATAGCTTTCCGAGCGGCCGCGCACAGTCGGTCCAGTCCACCGCCGCCGCAGCAGCCGCAGTCGTCACCGTCGGCGCGCGTACCCGCCGAGGCCCGAGGCAGTCCCGCGGCCTCCCCCGCCGCTGTCGTAGTCGTAATCGTAATCGCCGTTGTCGTAGTCGTCGTCGTCGTATCGTACCGTTGTACCGGCGACCCGCCCGACCTCGCTCGCCCGTACCCGTTCAGCATGAGTGACGTCGCCGACCAGATCAAAGACGGCAACATAATACTGACGGCCAGTCCGTTCTCCAACATCGGCAAGCAAGACGTACTGAAAAGCGCCGTCGACGTGCCAGCCACCGTGAGTATCGGCTCGACGCCGTCACGTTTCGGTAGCTCGCCCGTCCGTCCGTCCGCCCGCCCGCCTTCCCGCCCAAATGCCACCGAGAAATGCCGTGTTCAGCTCAAACGCACCTCCTCCCCCCCGCCGCCCATCACTGGGGCTCGTACCGTAGGAAAATGTTCGGTAGTAGTGTTTTTTTGCCGTTTTTTTCTTCGATTGCGAATTCCCCCCTAAAACGTCTTGCGAATCGATATCGCAACGGTTTTTTCTCCGTGCTGGTCCGACCGCGATAGGAACGACAGCAGCAGATCGTGTACGGTCTGCGTGATACGTAGTAACTACGTATTAAGAAATGGTAATTATTGTTGTGCCGCTTGGATTTTCTCCGCTCTCTCTCTCTCTCTCTCTCTCACGCCGGTCGCGGCTTACGACTGATGACTGATGTCGGTACGTTTTTCAGTACGTTTTTCCGTACTAATGTCGTCGGAGTTACATTGGTACGCTTGCTCTTTATACCGCAGGCGTACTTAATTCGTTCTCGCGTTTTTCAACATTATAATATCGTGTATTCGGTACGCGGGGAAAATCGTGGTGTCGAGAAGAAAAAACGAAACATGAGATTTACACGAACATTAGTAATATTATCATTTGGCGAGCAACGTCCCGTGTGAAAAACACCGACAGACGAAATCCTAAAAAGCGTCCGCGGTGCGAAACAAATGTTGTGCGATTACGTGATAATTAATTCGTTTGAAATGGTATCACTGTAGTGTTGCAATGTCCATGTCCATGTCTCACCATATTGTATTTTGTACTCAGCTGAACGCAACGGATGTGCACAACATGTCACCTAAGTTACATTATATCCAAGTTTCTGCCAACAGTTGGCTGAATCAATGCATTTAAGTATTTTTTTCTGTGCCGCATTTTGAATGGCCAAACTTGCTTGTTTCATATTATGTTCCACGTTGGTTTCACATTTCACTGCCGAGTGGCATTTTTTAAAATAAATTTCGTTTTTTTTTTCATCCAAACTATTCAATCATTGTCTTTTGGACATTATATTTCGTTTTTTGGAATGTTATTTTTCCTAGTTATACTTCGTCGTTGTGATTGATGAATTAGTGAAGAATCGGGAGTGCCTCTCGTTTAGTCGCCATTGGTTTAATACTGTTTTTATGGAAACAAAATGATTTGTACTGTAGTAGGTATTTTTAAAAAAAAAATGTATAAGTGTACGGTTCAATAGGTTTTAGCTTCGGTGATGATTTTGTTTTCCTCTGTAATTTTACAGCCGTTTATAATGATCTGGATAAATATTATGTTAAAATATAAACAAAAACGTCCATCTCCAATTTTATTGAAATGTTCAACACTTAAGCCAATCAATTGGAACATTTAGTATTTTATAAACAATAAATTAGCACCAAATCATATAAATTTCATACACCAACTATGAAGAGATGAATGGAATGGAATAACTGACTCATATCTAATAGTGCCTAACTTTAAATTCTAAGATAACTGAAGTTATACGCTTTCAATATTATTTATTGGAATATATATAGTTTGTATACTAGTCATTACACTAGGCAATTACTTTGTATAAGATATTGTTCATTTAGATTAAAATACTTAATGTCCTTAAATTATTTTTAATTTGTTTAGCCTTTACATGTTGAAATTATTTTTTTATCAAATGTTCATAAGTATAAAGTATTTATTTATGTATTAATTGATGTGTTTTACTTTTTTTAGGCGTATAGAATGTGCAATCCATCATCTCATAATATACCATTAACTCAATTCTCACCTATTGGAAATTCCATAAAACCAGGTTAGTTTTTACTACTTAAAAAAACATTGTATACTTATGTGGAGTTGATAAATAATTGCTATATATTTTTAAAGAATTAATAGTGAGCTAATGTTGAATGGTCCATCAAAAATGATTTAGAGGTCTATAATTTATTAAAATGTTTACATATAGGTTAGGTTAGGCATATAGTTACTTACTAGTTAAACTATTTGACATAAGTGTTTAATAATATTTAATAACATGACTCAATACCTTAAAACACACATGTGCTATGTCCACTTTTTGGAATATTGTGATGTCATGAATTTGTTTTTGTAAGCATAATATGCTATATCTAAACATAGCATATTTGAGCTTTAACAATTTTTGAAATATGGCATAGAACCTATTTTGTGCTCTTAAAATAGAAATATCAGTCAACAAAACTTACTTTTGTGTTTACCGATAATTGTAAAAAGTTAGGTTAGCCTTTTAGTATGTTAAAGTATTGAATTATGTTAAGAATAACATAATTTATTTCCTTATTTCTTACTTTAAATAATATTTAGGTATGTATTTTCTCGATAATGTATCTGTTAATTGATATTAAATATAAAACTAGTGAAGTTTTTTATTTTAAATTTATAGTATAAATGTCTGATACTTAATTATTTTTGTTTTATGTTATAAGGTATACCAAAATTGTCAGCCCATGAAGTTGGAGATGAACTTGGTATCTGTCCTGTAATATTACATCCTAATAAGCAATTGAGTTCACAAGTAAGTCAACTTAAACTGATATATTTTTAGAAAATAATGCTAAATCCTAGTGATACTTTGTTTGAATATGTTAAGTAATAATGCTTTGATTCTAGAATGCTAGATTGTTTATATGAATTATATATCTGTTACTTCTCAAGTAACACATTTTAATGTTTATGCATATAAACTTATATAATTTCAAATTATTATAGATTCTGAGTGATTTGCAATGTTATTGAAATTAAATTTGTACTTTTTTCAAACTTAACATTTTATGATTTATAATAATATATCAAAATAACTCAAATGGTTTTCAGAATGAGATTCTAATTGCTTTCAAATTTGTTCTCCAATTTTTCCACTAACTATATATATATCATCATTAAATGTATACCTTATGTAGTATTGTAAGGTTAAATCACAAAATCTCGCAATTTTCAGCAGCACTATAATTTATTTAGTTAATTTACATAATTTACTTAGCTTTAAATGTAGATAATTAAATTAGTTAACTAATTACAGTATAAATATCTTACTTTTAATTTAAGTTTAACATATGACTTAACTAAACTGTTTTTATTAATCCATAAAAACAACAAATATATTTAAATACATCATAGTTGTGATATTAATTTATGCTGATCCAGTGTAGTCTTAATTACTCTTAAAAATCAAACTTATGGAATGAGTTTTCCTAGTGCAATTATCAATGTATATTCTTAAATTCGGTATTTTAATGGGGGAAATAATACAATATATTTAATATTATGTGCATATTATATAACCTGCATTTTTCAACTAAACCATTTTAAGATAGGTAAATGTGAATTATTATTAAAACCACATTTCAAATTTTAAGATCCAAATACATTTACAACTTAATAGTTGATACTTAGTGTGAGTGTGAATTTCTTTAATCTTCACTAATATACATATCACTAGAGACACCGTTGATATTGTCAAAAACTTCTTAAGCTTAGACTCACTAAATACATGACTTCAAATAATAGATATTATGTTAGTTTACGATAACAATCTCATCAACTGTCCTGACCTACTATCCAAAATTAGGTTTCGCATCTCTTCTAGAAACACAAGGATCTTTTCGTAATTCCTAAATATAATATCAATAGTAAAAATACAGTAATAATACAATATTACTATAGTAATAATACATTCTTTCAAGAGCTTTAGTTTTGGCCAATAAAATATCAACCAAATTAGATTTTTTTGTACTTTCTCGTAAAATATTTAGATTTAAGGCTTTAGAATAAATAAAATTATTATAATTATTATTTATTGTGATTGTGAAAGATAAATTAATAAGTTTATATACCTACTTGTCTTTTATAAAATGTTATTAATATTACAATAGTTGTTAAAATCTTGTAAAAAGGACATAGCCCATCAAAGACATAAATAAATAATATAATGCTTGTGACTTAGACTTTGTATGATATATGATTATCTTAATTTGATTATCTTCTATATCTTTTTATTAGGTTCAGATGAAAAGTGATGCACTAATAAAAACAATTGGATTTGCACCTGCACGATCTCAAATGACAGCTCAAGCGCAAAGCCGTATTGTTACAACATCATTGCAACGTTCTATTATGGAATCTCAAAATGTTTCCCCACTTATCATAACACCTTCATCGCATGTTATTCACTCGTCTAATGAAATTGTTCCTGCTAAAGTATGTTTTTGTTGATATACAGATGTGCAATTTGTGTTATAAATTTATATACCTGAGTAATGATTTTATATAATTACTTTCACAGATTGTTCCAATACCATCAGCGCCTGCTGTATCACATTTTTCTGTAATAAATAAGACAGGTATGTTAAACAAATTATTATGAACACGGGTGATCCATTTAATTAAGACACTCATTATTTCAGAAAATATTTCTTTTATTTAGATCATTTTATTAGTTAAAAAAAAAAAAAAAATATCACTATTTTTTATTGTTATAATTGTTTAGTTTATTACACTTTTGAATGACAACAAACATTTTGAATTTCTTGAGATTTTTGATCCAAAATTACATTTGAGACAAGTGTGGACCAACATTTTGCGAGATACCCCTGTGCCATTCCACTCCCGCTCATCTAAACATCAAATACATAAGACTCATAAACTTCTCTTCCAAATTTCATTATTTATCCATTTAAGTTGCCCATTCAATGCTTTCAAGTGAGGAATTATCCATGCATGTTATAAAAAGTATGAAACAAGTAAAGGTAACAATAAAACAAGTATTAGAAAAATTTTATATTTGAACGACTTAAATTTATTTACATAACATATTTTCAATGATGTTAGTAGTTTTTGAAATAAATGGTATTTTATTTTAAATGGATCTCAGTAAATGATAGGTGTATGAGGAGCATTTGTCAATTTACTTTTAAATTGTATTTAATGTGTTAGATCATTGTAATTCACCCTTCCTCTGTATATACTTGTTTTATCATTCTGGAGTTTAATATGTATTACTTATTAAATGATTGATATATATTTTAATTGTTTGTTATAGGTTCTTATGATAATATACCGGAATACGCGGGTATACGTCAAAGTTTGGTGTCTGGTACACCACCAGTTTATACTCAGAGTGATTTTGCTCGTTTTCCTCCAAAAAGTTACCACCATAAAAATGCTGTTATTAATCCTGCAGTTATTCATGGTAATTATTTAAAATTTAATAAAAATTATTAATATAAGTAAAATAGCTTAAAATAGGTTGAATTAATTTGGTCTTAATTTATAAGACGATAATAATTATGTATTTTCCAAGTATACCTCGTATTATATATAATTTAAGAACTTTTTATTCTAGATCGTTTAAAAATAAAACTTAGACAATTTATTCTTGTAGTGGTAAGGTAACCAAATTTGAACATCAGACTTCCTGTAAGTTATACTTCCATGTACTTCCAACTTCTTTCATTTACTTTTCAATAATTTTTTTAACTTCTTCTTACCTTATACCAATTTATGTTATTGTTGGAATAATTATAATAAAAAGAACAAGTTAGGAAATATCACTTAGAAAGGATGATAAGTTACTGGTTTTCAAAAGTATTTTTAATACAACACAATAAACATAATTTAGGAACCCTAATATGTTGGTAGGTAATATATTTTGGCTAGTTTGAATCTATATTTAAAACTTATACAAAAAGTAACTATATTAATATAAACAATCGTAATTATTAAATACTTAAATACAAACAATCATAACTATGCAAAATAACTATCTACTGTGTATCTACTATCTACTATCTACTTAAAACTGATAATTGTTGGTTAGTTTTAGTTGATATTAATTTAATTATAATTAAATGCTATGTTACAAATGCTATTAAAATAAGTAGTTAAACTAGAAATTAAAATAACAAAGTATGTAAATGTAAAATATAAATTGTATCCTAAATGTATTTTATGAAGTACTAGCTGTCCTACCTGGTTTTTCACCCGTGCAACAGTCATCTCAGCTCAAAACTGAAATTATTTTTCATTGAGAATATTATTAGTATAACAGTTCAAGGACTCAAAAACGCATTAACTTTATGTATATTATGTATTTTCACGATTTTCTATTCAGTATATCCCAGGCTATGCCCATGTGCGTTTTTTTTTTTTTGGTAAATGCTAAATATATGTGAATATAGATATTGATAGATGACGCCATTTTTTATTTTTAAAACCGTTTATTCTCCCCTATAAGGTTTGAATTTCAAAAAATACTTTCTTAGCAAATTTCTGCGTCATAATATCTATCTATTTTCCAAATTTCAGCCAGATCTGACCAGTAGTTTGGGCAGTGCATTGATAATTCAGTCACTCCGTCACCTTATCCTTTTATAATATATATATAGATATTTGTATAATTAGATAGGTAGTCAACTTAAAATTAAGACTAAATAAATATAAAATAATTATTTTTATAACTTAAATATTATTGATAAACAAAGTAAAATAATTTAACTATAATAATAAAGTTGTTAAATAATTCATATATTATTTTAAAGATTTTTACATTTAAATAATTTTTAGGTTTTCAGATATCTTTGTATCAATCAGATTGAATCCTATATATTTAAAGTCTATAAAATACATACTTATTCTATTATACTTCTTCGGAAGAACTTGATTATCATCAATGTTTGTAGCTTTGTGTATCCACTTGATTTTATCTATTAAATTCTTCATTTACTTGTACACTGATTTTCATTAACATTCATTACTGGTTAAATATACATTACATTGCCATATTATACCATAATTTATTATGTTCAATTTTAATATGAATTGATTGTCTTTAGTTAGTATCTGTATCATCTCTACTTTCACAATATTCAGAGCTAAGATAATTTTCACCAGGGCTCAGATTTATATGTAAATACATATTTTCACTGCAAATTAATAAATTAATTTAGGAAAGTGATACATTTTTTTCATGTTATTTTCAATTAAATTAGCTATATTTAATTTTATAATACAATAAAACCTCCTTATAACGAAACCGCTCAGTACCAACTGACGTTTCCGTTATTGGGAGATTAAAATATACAGAATATAGATTATAAAGGACTGTTGTTATTTTCTGTTATAAGAAGAATTCTGCCTTATAGGGGTCCGTTATAAGGAGGTTTTACTGTGTACATTTACTATTTAAATAATTTGTCATTAACTCTTATTTTTACATATTTCACAATAATTTTAGTTTTTACTATCATATTTTTAAACTTATATCTATATCATATTTATACATTAAATAAATAAACCATATTAGTATATTACATATTTTGAGTTTTTACCAAATATTCTGGTGAATATTTTTGTTGTATAAATATAATATCCAAGCCCTAATTATCATACATTTGTTTGTTAGCAACTGTTTCAGAATTATCATCATTGTCTTCATGAGCAGCTTCCTTATTTTTGTGATCAGGTTGATTTAAATATTTCTGAAGGTCCGTAATTTAATCTACCATTTAAATCATTAATAAATCCCCATTACGCATCACTAATTCTATTTCATAAATGTTGTTCTATGACCCCAAAAGTGATCATTTTTTAATTGATTCTTTCTTAGTGAAAATGGTGAACTAATAAATACTGTAGTGAGGGTTCAAATTGTCAACTTTCATAAATTATTTACCAATATATTTTGGAATCAGTTCCATTATACAATTTTTTTACTGATAATAAGTTGTCTAAATTTTCATCAGCATACAATTCTACTGATTATTAGATTAACAGATTTAGACAGAACTCTACTAGAAATTTGTATGTCTTGACTCATCATCAAAGTTTCTATTTCAGTATGAGTTTTTCAAACATTTTTTAATACTTGGGTGGGTGCATAAAAATATTATGGCTTAAAACTCATTCAAAGTGTATGTGGCAATAAGTATAATTTGTTAATTTTAATATGCAATTTATTTTGCAAATTTCCAGGCATATTTCTGTATAACTGCATTTTTTATTTAAACTTAATTTTGTTCCCTAGCTTAAAACTAAAAATATATACATAGTTCAGAGTAATTGTGTGTTAAACAGCACCTATGATGAAATAATTCAGTTCAAATTTTAAATCAGTCGGAAATAATTATATCAATATTTCTTGAAAACTTGTGGTCCTATATAAATATTATTAATTATCAGTTAATGTTCATTATATAAAATACTTCAACATTTAAAAATTAGACAATAATATTCATATTGTCTAATTGTTATTATTTAATGTACTATCTTAGATACATGTATCTTTT
This sequence comes from Nasonovia ribisnigri, assembly GCA_027563435.1. Lineage (NCBI taxonomy): Eukaryota > Metazoa > Arthropoda > Insecta > Hemiptera > Aphididae > Nasonovia > Nasonovia ribisnigri. The sequence goes on from JANEHU010001759.1 coordinate 78,001, forward strand.
ATATAATGTTATAATATAAACTGCAATGAAATACATTTTAAAGTTACTTAAATTTACTTAATTGAATTAAAGTTACAAATGTAACCCTGTTATATAACTTATCTATAACTGATTACTGGTCAACCATTTAATTGTTAAAAAAAAACTCTATTGTAGTTTATAAAATTCAATATTACAGTGAAACTTCTATATAACATATTTCTCATGGGGAACAAAAAAAAGAATTTTAATACAGAAGAATTTGTTAAATAAAATTTACACATAATTAACAATGAAGGTCATGGTTCTAAAAAATAATTTGTTAAACAATAATTTTTGTTTAATGAAAGTTTCACTGTATTATTACTTTGAGACTTTTCCTTATTTTTATACTTCTTATTGCTTACCATATTTTGTCAAATCGAGAAATATAATTTAAAATAAATTATTTCCAGTGAATTCTACATAATATATTACTTAAAATAAACTAAAATATATATATCTTATGAATCTTATATTTTTCTTATCCTCATATTTTCAAACCCTTAAATATTAACCTTGTTATAGTATCTTAATTGCATACTCTTTGTCAATTTAGTATAGAATAGGTATTTCAAATAAATTTTACGATTATTACTTACTAGTACCTAGTAAAAACAATAACATGATTCTTAAGGATATTAACTGACAGCATTAACATAAAGTGTTTTATCATTAATAATTAGTTTTTCTCAATTATAAGATTGTTTTCATATTTTCCTTATTCTTTTTTGGTCTTGAATTTTTGTTTTTAACCATGATCTCTAGATTCTCTCAAATCGTCAAACCATATTTTATAAATTCTTTCTTCAATATTCAAATGTCTATCTAAAAATTATACTAAAATCTGGTTTATAACTGATGAATAAAGGTCAGGATGTATTTTACTTAAAAATGTTAATATATGCTTACTGATAAAAATCACACTAAAAAGTTTAATAAAATGGTCTTCGCTTATTGTTATTTTTATTTAATTAATGTAAAATATAAGTATAATTGGTTTTACCTACTTAAATGTATATCATAGTTATGTTAGAAGAAAAAAAACAGCTGAAATATATTAAATGAGCACTAATATAATAAGAATATGCTTTTAAAGTAAAATAGTTTGAAATATGTATCGTAAATATTTTATTTATACATTGTAAATCCTACTCTGTAACTTAAACTCTTAAAGAAAAAAAAATAAGCAAATCCAATAAACATTTGAAATCTATATGATTACTTAAGTTCAAACATTAAATGCTTATAAAAATCTATTCTTATAATTATTTTTTGGTTATTATTATTTCAATATTGCTTTGTATTAAAATTGTTAGTCATTTTGATAAATTATGAACAGCATTTGGAATACTCTACCTCCTACAGGGTTATGGAAAACCCATTGTTTTCTTCTTAAATACCTTTCTGTTGAAATACTAATGTATGATTTTAAAAGAATGGAATTATTATTTTTTAAATAATTTTTGCAAATATTTTCATGTACTTCAGAATACAGAAAACTTACAAGTACTTCCTAGTTACTGGTATTCTTACAATAATTGTACACCTATGTCGTTCATGGTGTACCCTTCATTTTATTTTGTTGTACTTTTATAATATGTTCAAAGTAAATTTTCAATATTTATCTGAACAAAATACTTCATCACTTTTATTATCTTTTGAAAATAAAAGATGCATTTCATTTAGAGAACCCCACACCCTCGTATGTAAAAGTACATTATTGTGTTCAACAGTTCTAATTTTGTGTAATCAACTAAAATTATAGCAAATTAACCTATTATCAAATTTAAAGGTCCGAACATTTTGTGTTTTGTTGAGTCTTGAGAATTTTGAAATTGTAATATTTTACATACTCTGATAACTTGCTAAAAAAATTAAATATCATAAAATCATCCTACAAGAAATATCATACAATGTTCTTACATTTAAGTTTTATAACAGGTCAGTTCACTCAATTTTTAGCTTACTCTATTTAAATTGGAACTGTGGAACTCAAATTTGCGATGACTAAGTTATGCAAAGGCAACATTTTGAATGTGTCTTTTAACTTAACAATATATTTTATGAGTGCTATTATTCAAAAATGTTCATTATGATGTGTTAAATTTTTAAGTTCTAGGACACATGAATCATACCATTAATTAGCACTGAAACCAATTTTAATTTTCAATTGGAGTGAGAAGTTTTAAACGTAAATTTTAAACGTATTTAGCAAAACTCCAGTTTAGGTATTTAAAATTAAAAAATGTTTAATACTTCTCTAAAATCTATATGACACCTATAAAGCTATTTTGACAGATACGTTTCAGGATATTAAGTTATGTTTTTATGTACAAACTTTGTATTGTTATAGGTCCCATTCCTGGAAATATTGATGAGCCATGTATAAATATACCCAATAGTCAACATGTATTTAAACCAATTATTTCACCTAGACCTAGTATTTTAAGGAAGCGTGATGCTGATGGGTAAGTTGTTATGAGGCATTTTTGTTTGTTTTAAATACTAATACTCAAATTGTGTTATGAATATAGTGTACTTAGAGCGCAAAAAAATCTAATACCAATTTTAACCAAACCTGACATTGAAGAATGTCATAATATAGACGATACATCACTAAACAGAAATGGATATAGTGAAAGTGGTTTACAAATAGAATCAATTATGGTACCACAAATACCAGAGGTAAGATTACTACCTCAAATTGCTGCCTTAACTCGGCAGTCACACATAATGGTTGAAATTAGTCCACGGAAAAAGCCTCGTAAACAGTTACTGTAAGCATACATTATACTGAACAATTTGTTTTTAAACTATTCTTTATTGTATGAACAATTGTTATGTTTTACTTTATATTTTAGCCCTGTTAATCAAGAAGATAGTCCGTTTAAAATAGTTGGTGATGATATGGAGTATGTGGATGAAAAATTAATGAAAATAGATAAATCTGAAGATTTTCCTGAAGACGATTTAATTTGTAATGATGATTTAATCGATGGTGATGCTGAGGATGAAGCCGAAGATGATTTAGATGATATGGATGTTGATGATGATTGTCCAGCTGATGATGATTATGATGATGATGATGATGATGATGATTTTGGGAATGATTTTGGAGATGGTGAGTCACCAAACTAATTATTTAATTAATTACAATTTCAATCCGAGTATGAATTATAAAATTATAATTGTTTTCTGTTTAAATTTTAGAATTTGATTATGTTAAGTCAGATAAAACATTCTTTGATGATGTTAAAACATCTGTAGAAGTCAGTGATGAAAGTTCAGCTTGCATCAAACCTAAAAATAAACGACCAACATTATTGGGTAGTTATAAGAATACGTGGCGGGGGCACACTCACCATTTTCAAAGGTAAAGTATTAATAATAACTTCTTTGGCTTAATTACTAGAAAAATTATATTAATACATAATATTATGTATTAAAAACAAACATTTATCCTTAAAGGCATACAAAAATAAAAATAAAATTGTATTCTTGGTTTTGATACTTATCGATATATATAAAAAAAAAAATACATTGAAAATAGTATGTGAAAAAAAAATTATTTAAAAAGTTAAGGGTAAATCTTAATGTACCTATGACGTTATTTCTCAGCAAACCATATTAATAATACATTAATTAAAAATATTCTCATCGTCTACTGATTGTTAAATATGTACTGATTCCGATTTGGTATTTTATTTTTGATTTAAAAATAATATTCATTATCGTCTATCAAATAATGCATAATATAGTATTCCAGACTCCAGTACCTAACTTATTTGTCAATTAACTTACCTACGCACAGACATTGACAATGATATTAAATTAGAAACACTTTTTTAATTCAAAAGAAGCGGCTATTTGACCAAACAGCCAGACAAAACTGATGGAGTTTACTTTAACGGATTTAAATTTTGAAAATTTATTTAAATTTATTTACAGGTTTACCTAGGTTATTATACCAGCTGTGATATCTATGAATCAAAATATGATAATTTTGAATTACATTCATCATAACACTGACAATATTCAGAATATTAAAATTTGCCTCTATTCAAACCTAGTAAACTTGTTATCAATCATAATCCGTTTTCAAAATTAAAATCAATCAAACCAAATTCCTTCAGTTTTGTCTGGCTTATTGGTCTAAAGCAACTTTTTTCATTGAGTGCACCTTCCTTAAGCTTGATAATAGGTCAATTAACTCTAATATTAAAGCTAAAAACAAAATTGGTTTGGCTTAACTCACATTTTATATATTTTATATATGTAAGATAAAATCAACACATGCAGGGTCCTTTTAAGATTTAATATGTATACATGCTAGTTCATGTTACCAGAAACAAATAATAATTAAAAACAATTTCCGTATTAGTCACATTAATGTGTTTCTAGATTATTATAAAATTTAAATTTTATATACATATTGAATTTAAATTTCTATGGTGGTAACTTGAATAGTTTAGTTCTGATTTTATTGTTAATAAAATATTTTTTTGTAGATACACTGATTTTAAAATTAAAGAAACCAAAAAGCAATTAGCTGATATGCAGCAAGCTAAAAAATGGACGTCAGATAGCATATCAGGATGGAGAGTTCGGCACTTACTAAATCAATTCGATGGAATGGTAAACTAAAAATATTTATTATTTTGAAAGTATTAAATAATTGTACATTTATATTTGAAATAGTTTAATTTGTATTGATCTAAATTTCAGACAGTGTTGCAATTATTGTAAATAATTACAAATTATATTTTTTAAGTTACAGTATCTGATAAAGGTACATATAAATGTGCGTTCAATAAAATTAGAGAAAATAATTTATGGTATACAATATTAATATTAGGTACTAATAAAATATTTGATATTTATAACTTATTATAGTTCTTAAAATGTAAAGTGACATGTAATTAGCTGTAATATTAGATAAAAATTAATGGGAAAAAAAAATTAGTTTGGACTACACCCAGATCGTCTGTATATGACTCCAGCTAAAAACTATTTGCTCTCATAGATTATGTAAAAAATGTATTAACAAAATAATAAAAATGTTATAGATAAATATTGAAGAAGAAATTATTGCAAAAATGACTGAACTTATATCTGTATTAGAAGCAAATATTAAAGATCATAGGGTGTGCCATAATGCCGTTGAGCTCGTTAAAGTATGTATTCAGAAAAAAAATTTTTACTCACTAATATTTATGCATTAAAAATCTTTAAAAATAATATAATTTAAACTATTATATTTTAACTTTTTTAAATTTATTATTAAGTTGTGATTGTGTTTATTTGTTGAAGAGGATAAACAACTCAACATTGTATTATTTACAACTACTTTTACAATTGTTTATTCACATAATACTTTTTAAATTTTCAAAACTTTTAACTTAATAAATATAACCTAATAAAATGCATTAACAATTGTAATCTTATTATTATTTGGATGATAAAATTAAAAAAATTAAATAGCTTTAACTATAATGTACAATTTGATGTAATTTATGATATTTTTTTAACCTAATCCTCATTGTTTAAATTTGTTGTATAGTATAGCAATTTTTTTTATTTTTTTAGGATAATATTCAAAGGAGCAAAGTATCGAGAGCTCAATTAGAAGAAATTAGACAACATTTAAAAAAAATTTTCGACTATAAGACATTAATTGAAGATGTGGTTGATAAATATTGTCCCAAAGACCTTAAAAAGAAATATGCAAAAGTATTTAATTTTAGCAAATCTTAGACGGTATTTTAATTTTATTTATATGATAATTTTTTAAAATATTTTTTTGTTTTATTCAAAAAAAAAATGTGTATACTTATTACGTTTTTTTTTTTTTGTCTTAAATTATTAAAATAAATTTTTTATTTTTTATCAAACTGCATATACAATGTAACATATTGTAATAAATGACATTATATAAAATCAATTATATATACAAATTATTATTTTTTAATAAGTTTTTTTAAACGTTTTTTATTAATATTACATTGTCAATGTAATCACGGGTATTTGGCCGTAATCACCAGAATACCACTTTACTTCGCAAAGTATATTGGTACACATCGAGGCATGTCAAAAATGAGATCTATTCTGGAAAACGATTATTTGACAAGCTTCGATTTGTCTAATTTAAGTTTATTTGATTGAAATGTAACCATGACCGTTTTTTTTAGATATGTAATGTCAATAAGAATATTTTGATTTACACTGCACACAAATCCAAGAAATACCCAGCGAAGTGTGTTTGTTGCAAGTACATAATGGTGTAAAAAATGGTTTTCCAGCTTCGATAAAAACTGAATATGACTAGTGAACCAGTAGAAGATTTATTTATGTTGGTACAAGAAAGAAAGTCAAAAATTATTGATCTAAAATTTTGAAAATATTTGATGTCTCTTTGTAAGGTTATTTAACTGATTTTGTAATTTAAGATATATGATTCTGAACGATGGCATGGTCTCAAATTCTGTAGCTGGACATCTTTGAAGCTTAGGTTAAGGTTCTTTTTGATGTTCTTAGCATATAAATTACCTATTAGAAATAGAATTGAATTAGATGGCCGGTTCAAGTAAATCAACTAATATTTTCATGGTTTATGTTACGTTGTATTATCGAGAAATATTGATTTATATAACTCAAAACTAATCATTGGTGGTCTAATGTTATTGTTTTTCATCAGAAACTTGCAACCCGAATTTGTATATATTAAATTATTTATTTTTCTAACTTGAAATATTTTATTTCACATTAATTAGCTATTACAATTATTTTTCTTGATATCATTAACTTTGTTAATTTATATTATTTTTTTTTATAATTATTGAATTCATAATATGATTTATGTTTATATTTGAACGGTATTTTTTGTTCCTGGAAACTTGTGATAAATTTGATACGTGGTATTGCTATAAGTTTCTAAAATGTGATTTCTAAATGTTTGATTTTTATAAAATATTTGATTCTCAGAAATTCCTGTAATCATTCCGGATATGATATTTAGAAACAGATATATTCTATAAAATAAAAAAACAGATGCATTTCAAATTTTGTTGATGATTTGGAAATGGATGGAGAAGACTGTTCTATTCAATGCCTGAAAATAATGAAGTGAAGTCGGCCTAGTCCGTTGAAACCCTACATTTTGAGAACCCATCCAGCAGTATTTTTTGAACTCTTTTGGGTCGTTAGTACTGTATGGTAGAAGTTTAAATTCAACAGAATCCAATTTTGAAATTTCTTAATTTGTATCTGTTTTGTTGTTGCATATATTTAATGTGGAACTGTGTATGAATAGATATATTTTTTAAATCAATATGTATTTTAATGTATGTAAAGTGACCCAAAAATTTGTGTTCAAGTTTATGTATTTGTGTGTGTGTGTGTACATGTGTGTGTATATATTGTTATATGCGTTTTGGTGTTATAGAATCTACACGCTTTGTGAATAAAGTTTGGCTATGTCTACAAATTATTTTTTTAAGTGTTTCATGATTGACAATTTTAACTTAAAATCACTTGCAGTATGCAATGGCTTTAATTGATGGTATTATCTATTCATTAATTGCACATTCATATTAAGTACCATTCATTTTATTTCAGCCTCAATTACTATGAAAGTATAAATTGTTTTTTTTTTGCCCATGCCAATAGAAACTTTTTTTTATTTTACTTGTATTCTTAATACATATTTATAAGAGTATAAATAATTGATATTCAGTTTAAACGGCGCTCTAGAAATATTGTCAGATGGGTTATTCGAAATATTAACTACAGGTTAAATGCAAGTTATTTGTAACCTCTTTAATAAGTTTAAATGGATTTGTGATGATTTTTATATTCGATAATCACAGGTTAAGTGTCTTTATGACACATTTTATAGGAAATACTGCTACGATAGCCCCGCAAAATAGAAGGAGTTCGTTATTTTTTTATTTAAAAGGAGAATATTTTGCAGGTCGGATCAAGGTCGTATTCAAAATTATAAGTATAGAAGTTAAAATATGCATTTAAATAATTTATTTTTTTACCTATATTTAAACTTAAATGCAAATTTGGTATTTGATCTGACCTCAAATTAATAAATTCTGACATAATATCAACAAGACATAAGAATTTTCTGAATTATGGGGAGTCCTTCCTTAAAAAGGTATCAGTCAGTAGATTAGTGGAAAAGTATTATAATTAAGTAAGCAACTAAAAATTTTATAATTTCCAAATTTTATAGAACTGGAAAATCGACACTGACACCCTTGTAAGTTGTAAATAAAACTGATTCACTCCATAAATGAAATACGTTTCAAGGAAATAAATATTTTGTTTAGGACTATCAAATTATATTTACTATACCTCTAGATGGTATTTTTCTTCAAGTTGATCATTATACACAGTAGTGTAACATGGGCTGGATAAGGTGATTCTATATAAGAATCAAAATAAAGTATAATTTAATATTGGATATAATAATATGATGCTATGATAATCTCATTTTTAAATGAGAAATATAATATACAAGATCTGAATTTATTTAAATATGACATCCCAAAGAACCTACGTGTTGAATAATACATTTTGTTTTGAAATTTTGGTAGGAAAAGAGTTAAAGCAAATTATATTGTTTGCAATCAATACACCTATAAAATATCAACATCCAATAAGTGGAATTTATATAAGACAAATTAAAAAGGTTTATCAATGACAGCAGGATTGCAAAGGCTCATATTACATTTTATTAAAAAAATTTTATTTTTATTCTGAAAATGTATTCATTTTCTTTGGTTACCCACCTATTTAATTTATTTTGACGATTGTTTACAGAATTTAAAATTGGAATAAATAATAAATGGTTTTCTGAACCATCACTGTGATGGATTATAATGAATTAGGTACCTATTTCAGAAGTATCTTACCTAGGCCTAAATATAAGTACTGAAGTACATATATCTAATTAGTAATCAGTAATTATTATAACCAAGAAAGTGAGCCTTTTGAACGCTGCCATATTATTAGCACTTGTTGAACAAATCATAACCATACATTTTACAATTTATGATTGTCAACTACAATGTTGCCTGCAACTTAATCTTAATGTCAAATGTAGACTGCACTTAATATTCTCTAAAAACATGTTGGTTCATAAAAACTCCAAGGATTTGCTATCCGCTACTATTTTTTTCCATATCCATACGTATAATATAGTTTGTATTATAAATGCTTTTTGGGTGCATAATTGCATGATATATTATAAATCATTAATCTCATTATACTATTATAGAATGGCTAAACCAATACCAATTGTTTAGTTTTCAAAATAATAAATTGGGAGAGATCAAGAAGTCTCTCACTGAGTCAAAAACAGTCATATTCAAAATTATTTTATTTATTCAAAAACACCTTTAATTTTAATTAAAATACATTAATAGTGACTTGTAACAATACATTTGTTTTAAAAAAAGTCCAGCGGAAAGTCAAATTAAATTTGTATGAGCCTTTGAAGTTTAAATTTTACAACATTGAATATTCACTCAATTTTTCATGGAACGATTTCTTTATTTTATTGTAATTAAAAAACTAAAAACATTAGATAGGTACTTGGGTTGCGAATTACAATTATTTGATCCGAATTTCGGATCCAATCCGGCTGCACTTTTGTGGGCAGCTATTTTTCCATTAATATCTATGTAATAGGATTATAGGAATAATATACATTCTCGGATCTATCGACAATCGAATTATAGTTATGTATTAAATTTTCAGACAATAAATAAAAAATAGAATGATTATTATTATCAAAACGCTTTATAGGTAATCTGGATATAAAACATAATTCGAATTTATATCATAACTATTATATGTTTTCAATACAAATAATTTATTTATATTTTTAGTTAGTCATTAAGTTAGTACCGAGTATCTACATAATAATAAATAGTATTTTGATAATCAAAAGAGATATATTTTAGAGCAACAAAAAATATGAGCTTATCAAATATTTATTATTAATATAAAACATTTAGTGTAAAAACATGTAATATTAATTACTATACTATTCTACTGAACTTGACGACCTCGATTTAAGTAATTTAAGATAATATTATGCTGGTTAGTGATTACTTTAAACTTTAAAGTTCTTTATATTCGCGGTGATTAGACAACGAATTATTGTGATACGGATACCGTCAAACTGTGTCGCAAAAACAGCTGTGGAACTACCGACTGGTGCCATCTGGAACCCTGGAGCGACGTTACCGTAACGTGATAGAGAGATAGCGATTAGTGGTATAAGCACAGAATATTCTGTGCAAGGATGTAAATCCACCTTAATTCTGTGATATAAGTTATCCATTAGATACCATGAATAATGGTCACACGAATCGAGTGGCTCTCGAGTGTCGGCCAAAGTTTAAAACATTCGTTCCATGATAATCGCATCCTATTAAATGCCCATCAAAATCAGCAGATAATTTAAAATTTAAACCAGATAGGTACCTATAACCTATCATGACAAAATAGATCTATTTTGTCGTGTAACCTATTACGAAATTATGAGTCCGTGTAGTTGGCTAGGTATATTTAATTTTAAAATTTAGAAAAAAATCAAAAACACCACCTTTATTAAAATGTTATTTCATAGTGACCAATTTTAATTAAAAATGTGTCAAATTCCAGAGATATCTTAACAAGTCTAGAAACCGCACTAAATTGTTTTATCTCATTTCTCTTAATTATAAAAAATGTATTTTTATAAGAAATATGAAAATGTTACAAAATTCCAGCCCTGGTATCTATTAATATATTTAAATTAATTGTTGTATTATTACCAAAGACACAAATAATAGGATTTATGGAGGGAGGCATAACCCCTACCCTCCCCTACTATGTGCACGCTTTTGGTAGTGGTATTTCATAGTTAAGTAGGTGTGCATTTTATTACCCCCCCCTCTAAAATTTGGTTTGCCCCACCTGGCTATGTACTTGCTGATAGGTACTAGGTACATGCGAGCTACTCTTGATTAAAGTTTGGGCCCTTGTACTACCCTTGTACCAAATGTGAATACACGACTTTTAAGTAAACAAAATATAATTTGAGGCCAACAAAATTAAAAAAATAAATAATAATTGGGTACGTAGGTACCTACCTATCTACCAAACTAATTTATTAATTTGAATATAATAATTAGATATTAATTTATTAGAATGCTCATTGAAATAATAACTACCTATAAAGCTACATAACGATTAATGAGCAACTATAGGTACATCTTATTTGTAATATTTACCTAGCTTTTATCTCCTATAATTGTTTTTAAAGGTCTCTAACTCCACAACACTCATTGCAGTTTCGCTGCATATTTTAGAGTTATACTAGAGTTTGCGTAGTTTTGATTTTATTAACGAGGCAGGCATAGGAGATACGCCCTTTGTAATATGATGTATTTATTTTATTGAACAGATACCTTATATAGGTTACGTATTGATAAAAGTACCTCCATAATCTGCATAAAGATGATATGAATTTATTAATGAACTAATACATCTAGGTATAGCTGTATAACCTATAGGTACTTCGTACAAACCCACATATTTAAGATTTAATTTAATACTGCAGATTAGATAGATAATTCATAATACTTAGGTATTAATGTATTAGTGTATTGGCTACAAATTACAATATCTGTGTTTTCTTGCAGTGATGTAACTACATTGGTTTGGTACTCATGTCTTAATTTCTGGGTTGTCTCGCTGCGCGGGTGCCACAAACCTCAACTTCAAAATTTGATTCCATCGTAAATAAAACTATTATATGAGGATGTATAATGTATATTTTTTCACGGAGCTCGAAAAAATTGGCAAGATATGTAAAAGTTTGAGAATGATACAACGATGGTTGGAGATGGTGTGGAGCTCCGTGCATTTGGATCCTCCAAATTCGATTTGTAATACATAATATTTAGACTTAAATAAAAACACGGGATAACTAGTAACGACGGGCCATATGAAATGTGGGGTAGTTCAATATACATATATACATACGCATTATACAGGTATAAGCACTCCTCTACGCACGCAACACATGAAACACATTAACAATATTCAATACCTCTCCGATCAGACGTTTAGTATAAAACTACACAATCAAATTATAAAGCGGCGCCTTTAAACATAGTATTTTATAAAATCATAAACGCATTGTAATTCGTACACTTCAAGAACCCTTCGACAACTCTCCGATTCAAACGTTCGGTCAAAACAATACAATAAATTATCGACCGTACCTTTGTCACGCCGCACAAAATTAAATCATAAACACATCAATATTTTAAGACCACGTATTAATGGACGAATATCAGAAGAAGGGACCAAACCGAAATCGCAGTAGGTATATAAGGGCCTCACAAAATCGACTAGCCTCCAGTATTTTCACTCAAGAGGATCTGATGCACAACGTCCACTGCAGTATGCACTTCGAAAATATTTTTGCCATCCAAGGCGAATACGTTCAGACTTATATTATGTATATTGAGGTATTCCAACATTCGGTATGATCGTCTAATTAATTATCTCGCATTATCGAACAAATCAACCTTGTTACTTATTCATTCATATAATCATATATCTATTCACTATTCTTGCAATATAAGGTTCTGTGACTATCATCGTATTAAAGGTTATTTATAATATTATAACGTAATCATAATTATTATTATCATTAGATTTTAATCATATTTATTTAATTGGAATATAAGTATAATGTTAAGTGCTCATTAAATTACGTCCGGTCGGCCATTGACTATGTACCTATAATTGCTACGAATATAGGGATTTTTAGGACCATACGATAATAGTCACTGCAGTCTCGATGTACGAAGTCAATGGATTCATATCCCGACTACATAAATGTCATATAAGACTCTATGAAAGAGCATTAGGTACCTATATAGTATTCTGTAAAGACATATAAATCAAAATGCATATATTTTCTACGTGATATCGACCATCGAACACTAGGTACCCCGAAGAAGCACGTTCTACGTGCAGAATACAATTACATCAATCCACGGACAAGGTTAGTGATAAAATATATATTATTATAGGACAGACCATACACTAATAACACTTGGTAGGTATAATACAGTAGTAGAACGATCTTATGCATACACTATACAGAAGAAAAGACACAATTTAATAACTGTTTTATATAACCTCCACCACGTTAACGCGTATCCATAGTCCATAGTCCCTCTCATATTAATATATATATATATAAATATATACCTATATATATATGAACCTACACTGACCCGCCGCCAGATGCAACGTCCGTGGGTCGAGTTATTGAAAGATCCTTTCTCTGAAGGACGCAACCGGTCTTGTCCGCTGCGACCCTTTCGCCCATTGTAACGAGTCGACGACCCCGCACACATAGATCATATTGTTGCACACTGTCTCGTCGAGTAGACCATATAGAATTCACTGGTTTGTCATAAACTCTTACCACGCCCTTTCCTTTTTATTTTTATTCTACTACAGATTCAATATAGCAATTTCGGCAAAAATATTAAGTTCTAACATTTTTTAAATATCAGTATAGGTATGTTTTCGGTGAAGATTTTAATAGCCATTGATATCCATGGACAAATTCTACATAATTTCAAATGTAACATGGCTATACAAATTTTTTGTTTGCTATCATTATTATAAAATACTGTCATTTTTGACTAATTAAATTATTTCTTTAATTTTAGTCTGTGTGTCTGTGTGTCGGTTAGTGAAAAAATAAGTACAGTGGAGTGTTTAACAATAAGTATTACAATATAAAATTATGGTTCATCTACATTAGGTTCACTATGTGCCTCATACATAAATAATATCAGCTATGTAGGTATACAATTATAAGTAGATATAAAAATGCATGATTAAAATAACAATTTGAAAATAAAGTATACATTTTAATGATTTTCCTTAATATCTATGTAAGTAATAAAAAATATGCTAAATGATTTTTGGATTTACAAGATATTTATGCTTATCATAATAATATGCCATATTGGCATTATAATATTAGTTAGGTTCATTTTGTTCAGGTCATATTATTTTTTTCAATACTAGAAATTGTGTTAATCTTTACTTCTGTTTTGGACTGTGTTTCTGGTAAAACGGTTAGCACTGAATTAATGGGTGATGAGAGTAGTAACTAACAATGTGTAAAATGTACCTAAACTAAAAAATCATGTTTTCTTAAAGTTTTGTTTTCAAAACCGCAGTATAGTTTAGGTAAAGAAGCGTTTCTCAACATGTGGTACGAAGGCTCATAGGTGGTATGCTAAAAACAATACAGCTTTATAAAATATGGAATGAACCATTATTCACATTGAATATTATTTGGTATATTTGATATTAATAATATAATATAAATAATAATTGTAAGTGCATGTTTAATTTTCTTTTTGTGCATTTTAAATGTTTATAATATTATCATAATTTTGTAGTTCCTAATAAAATAAAATTCTCTGGATGTAAAATAAAGTAGGTATACCTACATTTTTGATTGGTAAAAAAGGTTATTTGGTCAGGTACATAAAAATGTTCAAACTTTGTAGGTGGTACGTGGTAGTAATATGTATATGTATGTTCTGAGCACCTTTTTTACAGGGAGATTTCTTCAGATTAAGCGCGATTTCTACATGCTCCATCGTGTAACACAAAATCTCAGAAAGTATGATTGTTCTAAACAATCTAAACAGTTTATGTGATCATGTAAACACAGAATGTGTATAGCCGTATAGGTATCTATATCGTTTGTTACACAAACAAAATATTTAATTTTATTTTAGTTTATAGTACATAATACTATATAATACTACCTATATTATATACTGGTAGTATATAATACTTTTTAAGTATAAAGAACAATTTGATAATTATATAAATTACGGATAAAATGCGGTGCAAATCATCACACCAAGGAATGTTCCAAAGATCGGAATATCCAGGCAAAATGTGACCTGTGCTCCAGGGATCACACCGCCAACTACAGGGGCTGCCCTACCTTCATAAGTGCTCAAAAAAACCCAAGACTTTTCAAGGCTTCTACAACCAAAGTTCCGGCGCCAAATCCTCATTCCAGACCAAAATCATACGCTGAAGCTACCCGGACTAAAGATTTTTCCACAGATAATTTCCCTGTCCTATTATCTAACTTATAACTAACCTTAACTCTCTAATCAGTCCTCTAATTACTCTCCTCTCTTCAGTCCTACACTCATTAATTCCCAAAACTTCCTTATCTCCATAGCTATTTCTGTAAACATTTTTCTTTATCTAACATAACAGTAATGTATTTTATTCTATGCCTAAATTGTATATTTCTAACAAACTTAATTGCTATTTTATCTCTATTGTATTGGCTACGGCGTACGCTGTGCCGAAACCTTACAAGACTCTTAATCGGTGTTACTATATATATAATGTACAATGTTTAATCTATAATTTTATATATTGCGTATAATAATTGTTGAGCTGTAATAGTATTTGACTAAAAGCTAATTAAAAAAAAAAAAAAAATAAATAAATAAATTACGGATATGTTGGATATGATTTGTTTTGTACTAAACAACTAATAAAGAATAATCACTTGTAGTTTTTTGCAAATTCTTTTTTTTTAACAAAAAAATTGAAATTTATTACTTGAAAAAATGTATAAGTGAAACAAGACAAAAAAATTAAAGCACAACTCGGTTTAAGAACGGATTATTAGTTACTGAAACGTATAACTAAATTAATTGTATTACGATTGAATAAAAGTTCAGTGCAGCCTACATGTGTGAGTAATACATTGCAGATGGCAAAGTAACAATTTTTTTGAGCTTTTATGTTACAAGGTGGAGCATGTAGAACTCACCGCTGAATTTGAAAAAATCTCCCTGTAAAAAAGGTGCTCAGAACATACAAATTTCTACTCGCGGTTACAAAATGTTGAGAACTGCTGTTTAAAAGCACACATTTAGACTTTAAAAACAGTTCTGACAATCTTTGGACGTTACAAAACATTTATGTGTGATTCTGAAAATCTTGGGATGGCTCTGAATATTTCGGGATGGTTCTGGAATGTTAGGATGGGTTCATGAAATTTTGGGTTGGTCCAGATGGTACATACTGCTTGCGTCCCAGGTTAGATTTTATAAATAATTTTTTTTTGGATCAGAAATGTGAATAACAAGTCATAGTCTTCTATGCTTTTTTATTTGACCAAGTTAAGTACAAAAAATTGATGACAATAATTCGTATATTTGAATGCAATTTGTTAATATATGAATAATATAGTATATTATACGATGTAATCAGTTTTTTTTTGCAAAATATACTAACTGTTTGCCACTGCAGTGTCATAAATAAATATGAAATAATGCTGATTATTTTACTTAAATTAAATATTTCATAGGGTTTATAGTTATTAAATACAATTTAATTTGTATTCGCATTAAAGTAGGCATATAGGTTGGTATATATTTTAATAAATACTTCAAATTATAGTTTATATTAATACAAAGCATACCTTTGGCATGTATGATGAGTTTAGAGTTAAGACTATATTATGATGTGAATCTTATATAAAATATTATGACTGAAATATTTATGTGTTACTATTGTAATCACAGCTGGTTTTACAATATAATTGATTTAACAATCCAACGTTATGAACGTTATTAATGTATAAAATAATTAAATAAATAATTAAACTGGTTAAAGTATGTATTTTAACCCTTCCATATTTTTTTAATAGATTATAATTTATAACATTTATGAATAATTTTAAATTAAGTTAGATACATAATTTTGTTCTTACAATATTGTCATATAAAATATCTTCGAGTAAGTATTAATTATTAACTATTATTTAATATTTTGTTGTTTTCCTTTTTGCCAGTGTATTTATACTTAGATTTTATCCCATTATATACTATTATAAACGGATCTTAGATACTTACACTATTATCTGCGTTCACCGTTAAATTTTTTATAAAACATTTAAAAATAATCTGCCAACTCCGGCCCGCCATCATTTAATATCTGGACCGCGAAAGAAGTATAATATTTTACATTTACGTAAAAAAAATAAATAAAAATATACAGTATACATTCTTCATATTTAATCCCGTATCGCCATATCGTAGCGTTTTTGTTGTTACAATGTAATTTAATAATATAAATAGCATTACCGTATCTTACATTTATTTGTGAGCAAGTATTTTCAACGATGAAAATTAACAAAAGTAAAACTCGATCTCGCATCACAAATGAACATCTACACGCCGTTCTCCGGGTAAATTATACCAAATTAGAACCTAATATTGATGTCCTCTGTCAACAGAAACAAGCTCATAGTTCTCATTAACAAATTAATACATTTTAAAATATATTTTGTAAGTGTAAAACGATATTTTGTATAGTTTATATTTATTTTTATATGTGTTTTAATAATTTATTTAAAAATATTTTTTGAAATGTAAGCCGATTTAATTTTCTTTCATTTGTAGGTAGTAATTATTAAGTTAAGTTTTAAATAAAGTCATTAAAATTATTAAGTACAATAAAAACGTCGTTAATTATAAAATTATATACCTATACCTAAAATTCTGATGACTTAAAAGTGAAAAAAATTTTTATGGCCAGTGGTTAAAAAATTTTTTTTTTATAGCCCGAGTTAAAAAAAAGTTTGGCCACCACTGACCTATACCATGATTATAACTGCTAAGAGACCAGATGGAACGGATACTGTTCTTACTAAAACATTGCTTATCCTAAGCATTATTTATCCTCGATTACGACCTGTGAGAATCGGAACTACCGCCCAATTATTGTAGTTAGACAGTGTATATTTTCAATTTTCATGATAGATATATTATTTTTATTTCGATCTATTTAGTAGAATTATGTACACCGAGAGCGCTATAGCTGTAGTTCTTCTTATGGCGAGCAGCTGATTTTTGGGGATAAACTGTGAGTATCACTCTTGAGACCAGTTGGCAGTTTCTATACGGCATTGAGTAACCTGTAAAATATCTTAAATTGTGGTTTATAGGTACTAATATTGCGACCACAAGGTAAAAACTATTAGTCTTAATCGTTAAATTGTTAAAATAAAAACTCTTGAAGCTCCCGGTGCCCATGTAATTTTGTCCACAAGAATGCATTCTACCGGTATATACTCTACAGTCTACACTCTATAATTATCCTGTCCAACCAATTTGGTTTATTTTACAGTCAACTAAATTTAATAATTTTGTTTTAATATTAGAGTGTAATATTCTACAGCCATATTTAACTCAGTTTTTCAATAATTTATTATAAAACTTTATAAATAGGTATGTGGTATGTCTTTAGTAATATTAGACACCTTTAAGTTTTTATTACAAACTATTTTATTATATTATTTTAAATAAAATAAAAAAAGGGGGTCAAGTGGATGTCGCTCCGCTGTACAGTAGGCTACAAGTAGATCACTGTACTATAATGGATGGTATTAAATTTGAATTCAATGATATAATATCATTGTATACGAAAAACGATTCTGAGCGGAGACGGTATGTCAGTCTAGGATATTTTAAATTATATTGATATTGTTATTATACGGTAGCTGCTAAGTTGAATTAATATTATTCATATTATTTAATTATTAACCTAAAATTATCAGTGATGCTAGAAAAATATTATAATATATACTTTTACTCGTTAAAATTGATTTTAATATGTAATTCCGTCAAATTTGAACTTAAAATGTCTATAAAAAATAACTGTGTTTAAATATTTTTTAGATTTTTGAATACAGTATGTACTATTTATTACAATCTTTATTTTAAATTTTCAATCCTTAGTTAAGAAAACTGAACATTTTATAATTGTTTAATTACAATGATTGATAATTTTTGAGATTTTGATAAATTTTGTCAAAATTCGAACTTTAAATGATTATAAAAAAATGTGTGCCTATGTATTTTTAATATTTTTCAATTGCTATTGTAATAATATATCAGGAGCCTTGTATTAAATTTTCATTATTTTTGGCCAACAAATAAAATTGTATTGATATTAATAGGAAAAAAAACTAA
>JANEHU010001760.1:0-79586 GCA_027563435.1 Nasonovia ribisnigri
ACTGATATTAGATTGATAACTTATAATATACTTTGTGTAGGAGCTTACAGGTGTATGTATCTTTTTTTACCATGTAGAAACTTACACATGTACCTGCTTTTTACTGTGTAGGAACTTACATATGTACCTTATTTTATCGTGTAGGAACTAACATATGTATCTTGTTTACCTGCTAGGTCTCGTGTAGGAACTTACATTCGCCCCATTATTTGAGGATTGCCTATTTTGAACTCCTTAAAAACTGTCCGTTTGCAATCCCCGTATACTACTCAGCGTACACCGATTACTGTTATCTTCAACAGATAAATAATTCATTAAAATATAAACATAACGACTTTTGCCTATGAACTATTAATTAAGTTTTATTTGGTTTTCGGGTTATTATAGGAGCGTAGGTATACCCGTAAAATTTTATTTTACATTAGGTATACACCGAAAATTGAAAATCTGCTGACGGGTATTCTACGGCGTAATGTGAATACTAGCGTATTGCGTATACGTACCAAATACCAATACACCTCTGTAACACGTATATTTAATAACTAATTTAAAATAATTATATACCTATTTAACCTTAGTTCAATCTTTTTATTCCTATGGTATATCTTTTTGGAGAGCATTGAGCAACATTATAAACTATTTAAATGCAACTGTAAATCTACCTATTTTAACTAGTATAACTGCAATAATTTATAATGCACTTAATGTGAAACATTTGAAATTCATTCATAATGTCTCTGTTTTAATCCATCTATACAAACATAAACACTTAATTTCTGTTTTTGATCAAGAGCATAATACAAAATTTGTATAAAATATTACCTAATACGTTCCGAACGTTTTGAACCCCTAAAACCCCCCCTCATATACGGCCTTGTACGTTCGCAACCTAATCATGCAAAAGTTTATGGACAGAAAAGTGTATTTTATATTAGTCTGAAATTATGTATTTCTTATAATATAAAATATATAAGTAATTTTAATAATCTAATTATTAAAATACGTACGCACTTTGATGCGACTACGGCGGTTGAGGTCTTGGTGGCCGCAGTACGCCGGTTGCTAGGTGCAATGGGTGAGGTGGTAACTGATACACTAACCCGAAGTTCAAATGTGATTTTCGTTCTTTATTGACAAAACACTTTATTGAATAAACGAATACACAGCAAAATGGAAATGGGTATTCCAGTATTCGACGGGATCCGTGTGCCGTGATTGTTGCGGACGGTGCGGTCGACGGTTAGGTTAAGTTGACGGTCGGCGAACGAGAGCTCGAGACTCTGGCGGCAGGTACTCGTTTTGTGCGACTTGCCTTCCCATCCCGTCTTGTGCCTTGCGGGGCGGTGGTAGAGTCGGCATATCGCGCTGCCGTAGCCCGTGGTGGTGGTTGCCAGAAGTGTAGACCGGTCGCTGCGGTACCTGTACTTTGTACTGGTTGCCGCTGCGTACCGTGTCAACTTATCAGAGATTTTACATTAAAAATGTTATTTATGTTTGGAACGACTTACATTTATGAATGTATATTTTCTAATATGAAAGCATGATGCATATTATATTAAATAAAAACAAAAAAAAATTGTTTACAGTCTACAGATGAAACATGATGAGTGACTTATGTGGTGCTTATTTTAACAAATAGAAAAATGGTCCAAATACTGTGGAAAAATATATACTATGTTTGACTTAATTACAATGGGTTTGTTAGTTTACTATAAAGTATATAGTAGTTACTATAAACTATTATAGTTGATACTATTATTTACTTAATTGTGTAATGGGAATTAACTTTGAATTGTACAAAACTATAATATAATATTTGTTATAGGGTTACTACTTGCTCTACAGAGGTGATGGACCTTGTAGAGTCAATCAAATGGTTTCTTCAGCAATCATTGAATACTCTCTTGTTAAATTTTAAATAAACAATTAAAATATTTTACAAGCCATTAAATATTCTCAAAATTACATACTTAATATTAAACATAGTCGCGATTACGCCTTCGCTGTGAACAGTCGTTTTATTCATCTGTGCAGTGCGCTATCTTATCGCGTTTAATTAATTAATATCGCAAATGCCATCGTCGTCAGGCGGCGACGGTCGTAATCTAGGCCAAAAACCTTGGACCATCAAAATTAAAAATAACCGAACAGACTCAGAATGGAAACAAGTGGATTATACCAAAAATCGTAAGTCCAAAACTTCTATTAACACCTCGAATCCATCCAGTCCTATTTCTCCAAGTTTTCAAAAAATCTTGGATAACCCCCCTACTCTATGTATGAACACAAATAATCAAAGTTTTAATTATGAAAATACCACATCGCAATTACCGTTATCTACAGATATAATCGTTCCGATGTCTACGGACGACAACTACCCGCACGGCAATACGAGATCTACCGATAACACCAATAACGAAATTAACTACACCAAACCTGATAGCAGCACGTCAAACATTACAGATTTACCAATCCCACAGACATTCACTTACACTAAACCCAATATTCACCAACATAGTAAATGCTTTTCAGCCGATTATAACGGCCCACCTGTCATAATAATTGAATCCACAGATTCAAGCTCCGGTAATGGGTTTTGGCACCCACTGAAATGCGCAAAATTTTTCTGTAACAATTCTTTCGGTATTAACAATATCAAACCTAACGGCCACAAAAAAATCAAAATTACATTTGATTCAACGCTCCATGCAAACACGTGCCTCGAATCTCCTCTACTTCAGGAAAATAATCTATCCGCATACATACCTTCAACCTTAATCTTTTCTCACGGTATCATTAAATTGGATACTACTTTCTCAGTTGAAGACTTCTGGGATGGCATGAAAAGTGAATTTGAAATTGTTGCTTTCAAACGTATTTCTACCAACAAGGACGGAAAAATCACTCCTACAAGCATAGTAGAACTTAAATTTTTATCTTGTAAAATCCCAAAGTGAATATCCATTTATAACATGCTCTTTGAGCTATCACCTAGCGTACCCACAATAACGATCTCGCAACCATATCACTTAACAATGCATTAAAATCTTTACATAATATCTTGTCATCCTCCTTTTTTCTATTGCACTTGAAAAATGCAAAGCTTTAATATTTACAAGAAGACGCTTCAATAATTGTCCCGATATTATCATCAATGGTCATATACTACCTTTTGTAAATAACTATAAATATCTAGGTTTAACTTTAGATGCTAAGCTCCGTTGGTCACCCCATCTCGAAGAACTTAAATCATTCTCCTCTCACTGGTCCAATTTTCTTAGAGCGGTAGCGAATGCATGGTGGGGCTCCCATCCCACATCTTTGCTACTCATATATAAATCGGTTATCCGTGCTAAATTAGACTACGGAAGTTTTTTCTTTGGTTCTCTTCTACACATTGTAACAAACTCAACAAACTTCAAATATCATGCCTAAGAACTATCATTGGTGCCTTAAGATCTACTCCATCTCCAGCCATCGAAGTTGAAACGGCCTTCCCACCACTATATGTATATCAGATGTAGATTGCTAGCTGGTAAGTTCCTGCTCAAAAGTTTGGCCAATCTTCACCCTGACATCTTTCACGACTATCTTGAGATTTATTATTCCTGGCGTTACGTCCCAAAATCGCTTCTCATTCTTGCTCTAACTGCTCATTCTCATGAACAACATTTTTGTTTTTAAAGTCAAATAATAATGAAATATAGAACCAATGTCAAACCCTCAAAAATATTATTTACTACAGTTTTTTACAATAGGTGATGTGATTTAATCTAATATCGCTCAAAAATCTAAAAATGGTTTTACGTGAATACGTTTTCTCTATGTCACGCGTGGGTCCGAGTGAGAAAACCAATATCGTGCCGTTGACAACCTCTTAAAATTCTGTTCGATAAAGAGTTTTTTGTGATGGTAGTAGGACAATGTATTTTTTTAACAAAATTCCCCTCAGTTAAAGAAAATGTATAACTACGCGACTTGTGTCAGTTGGACATTACAAAATGCTATGCCATGAGTTAAAAATACGCCTGGTACGCCGCACGTTACGCTCCGACTTGTTTGTGCCTCCCCGACGAGGAGGGTCCTGTCTTCGAGGTAAGACCGTATCATACCGTTTAGTAGCGCTGGGACCAGCTTCTCGCGGAGTGCGGCGTCTATGCGTCGCCACGGAGCGGTGTTGAATGCGTTGCGTACGTCCAGGGAGACGACCACGCACAGGTCGCGGTACTGTACTGCGCCCAGTGCGGCTCCGTGGGCTGCGCAGATGACCCGGTCGATGGCGTCCTCCGTTGATCGACCGTGATGGAACCCGTCCTGGTTTTCGGACCTCTGTCCGGTCAGGTCGAGGTGCCTGTTCAGCCTCGTCAGCAGTAGCCGTTCTAGGAGCTTAGCTGTGGAGTTTAACATACACAGCGGCCTGTAGCTGGAGGGCTCCTGAGTAGGTTTCCCTGGTCCCTTGTGCAGGAGGACGAGCCTGGCGGACTTCCAACGTGCGGGGAACTCGGTCCGGGACAGGCAGTGGTTGAAGGTTCTCAGCAGAGCCTGAGGTGCGGATCTTGAGATGCGGAGGAGGACCTCATTAGGGATCCCGTCCGGGCCTGTGGCTTTACCAGCAGGTAGCCGAAGGCAGGCGTCCCGCAGCTCTTCCAGGGTGAAAGGATCAGCAGGCTGATGGCCGGGTTCGTCTGACAGTGGAGGCTTCCCAGTCCAGTCTGTTGCCGGTGGGGCTGGGAAGAGGTGATTAGCGATCGAGTCCTCTCTGCCACGAGCTTCGATGCCAGGCCGCTTTCTAGCAATCTTCTTGGTGACCACCCTGAATGGCAGGCCCCAAGGATCGTCGTCCACGGCTCTGCACAGCTCGGCCCAGCTCCTGGCCTGTGCTGCGTGGATGGCGTTGCTCAGCTCTTTGTGTTTTGCGGAGTAGGCCGCACGGTGGGCGTCCGTCAGGTCTTGGGTGTCGTGTCTCCGACCAGACCGTTGGAGCGCCCTTCGTAGCTTGACGGTTGATAGTCGGATTAGCGCCAAATCGTTGGACCACAAGTGTGCTTCTCTCCTCCTTGATCTCCGAGGGACCCTCGGGGGCATGCAGGAGTTGCAAGCCGACTTCAGGTATTCGGTGAGATCATCGGCTGCCTGAGACGCAGTGGTATTGTTAAGACCGTTGGTAGAGCCGTGTTTGCAAGATGAGTGGCCAGTGCGGCCGGGTCGAGCTGCCGGTACGACCAACCTATGGGGCGGTTGTGATCGATTTCGTCCTCGTCCGGAGTCGGGTCTAGAGAGAACTCTACGTAGAAATGATCGCTGGCGGACTCGACGTCGTCTAGGACCCTCCATCCGCGTATGGTGGCAGGTGCTGCGAGTCGGGAAAATGTCACGTCGATGATTGACTCGGCATTAGTTCGCCGATAGGTGGCTGTGGTTCCTACGTTTTCGACGCTCAGATTCAGGCTCGCGGCAAGATCGGAAGTTGATCGCCTCTCCGATCGTGGCGCGCCGAGCACCACTCTTGCGACCACGAGTTAAAGTCACCGCAGATCATGAGGTGGGTTCGATCGTCGCATTCCCGAAGGATGTCGTCGAGGAAGTTCGCGAAGTTTTTGTCGGAGTCGTTGCGGGAGTTATAGCAACTGTAGATTCGTAGGCCTCGTCCCTGTATCCAAGCGAAACCGCGCCCTGTGCCGTTGGTATCTGGGACGAAGTCGGCTGCAGCGGTCAGAGCGACGGCACAGATGCCATCATTGCTACAAACCCATCTGTCATCGTTGGCAGGGAGCCAGTTCGGTTCAGACACCGTCAGAACGTGGGCTCCCCTTTCGGCCACCGTCTGCTGTAGAAGGCTCTGGGCTGTGGCGCTTCGTTGGAGATTTATCTGTAGGATGTGAATCATTTTCGGTTGCTTGGGTTCATAGCTGCTATGGCTGACCGCCGGGTGGCACAAGCCCCTGAGCCGGGCTTGTGAGGAACGCGAGGAGCCTTTATGCGGTCGCAGGCGACGCAGTGGTCGGCGTGCTCGCAGATGGCCTGCATGTGCCCGGTGAGACCGCATCTCCTGCAGGCGGTCGAGAGGTCTGGGCCTGTACACTGGCGCGTCGAGTGGCCGAATCCGTGGCACTTGTAGCACTTCGCCGGTTCGAGCCTGCGCGGCCGCACCCGGCACTGTGTCCAGCCGACGCGAACGGTGGTCAAGGTTTGGCTGACGGAGATAGGAACGGTAGCTGTGGCCATTTGGTGGCCTTCCCGAGTGGCCCATAGGCCTGTGATATTTACTTCCTCTGCCGAAGGGAGGTCGTCGCCGTTCAGGGCCTTGAGAATCGCAGCGAGCACCTCGTCCCTGGTGAAGTAAACGTGAATCTATAAGATATGATCTAAACGTCAATTATAATAAAAAAAGGTATTAGTCAAAAATATGTATACTATTTAGGACATACATATTTTAATTATCTAATAATTTTAAGAAGTATCTTAGAGTAAATAATAATATTAATATAAATAAATCTTTTTATATCTGAATTGTAAACTTAAGTAGCTAATTTATATTTTTGTAATTATTACAATATACCTAGTATATTGTATTTTTGTTATCTTTGTAATATTTAAATAGTGTGTGATCTAAAAAAAATAACTTGCTACCTTCAACTCAAGATTTGCTTAAAGAAGGTAGTTAAACCAAATTGTTTTCAGTATACTTGTACTTTTATTTGTATTATTTAATTTTAATACATTGTTTTTTTAGTAAAAGAAAAAAAAATTATGAATTGTTCATTGAACATAAATTATAATAGGTAATAATAATATAATAATTAATAGGTAATTATTAATTAGTTTAAGAAATATCTACCTCGGATGGATGAAATACTGAAGGCAGTTTTATTCCCTGCTCTTTATAAATTTGGTTCTGTTTGGGTAACCCAGAGTTACACCCTGGCACAAAACACTATAGAGGCATAATTGATATAATAAAGAAAAATTTTAATTTCAAACAACAATTGTACAGAAATTAAAAGTAATATGTTTTTAGGTACTTAAATGAATAACTTCAGAAAGAGTACACTTGTATAATAAGATGTGAATACTGTTATTATACACACCAATTTAATAGATATTTCTATTGAGTTATAAATTATAATATTATAATATTTTAAATATATATAGTAATACTTAGTATTTAAAATATATATTTTAGTAATACCTAGTATTTTCAATATTATGCCATACATAGAATTATTCTTAGTTATTTATTTTTAGTTATTATAAGTACAATATATTTTTACAAAAATAAACATATCATGACTAAGAGACTAAGGATAGGTAGCAAATCAAGGAAATAATAAATTAGCCATTACTTTAATTTATATTTAATTTGAAAACGGTTACAATAAATAGTAATTTTTA
This sequence comes from Nasonovia ribisnigri, assembly GCA_027563435.1. Classification (NCBI taxonomy): domain Eukaryota; kingdom Metazoa; phylum Arthropoda; class Insecta; order Hemiptera; family Aphididae; genus Nasonovia; species Nasonovia ribisnigri. The sequence continues at coordinate 7,393 of JANEHU010001760.1, forward strand.
ATTATAACATAAGTAGGCAGCATGTCTAGGTTCAGGATTTATTTTTATTGTAAGGTATTTTTACTCCACAATTTATTTAGCAACATAAACTATTTTTAATTTGTTTGTAAGACATCTCTTTGTTTGTGATATAGATTCAACAAGGCGGAGACGTGTTCTTTCTGGTTGTCAATGCAATAGACTGAAACGCAAGTACTCATCGATTTCTATAAAGTAGTTTACTTGAGTAGGTACCTACCTATTGTATTCATTCGTGTAGTATTGTAATTTACAGAAGTCTGTGTATTGTAATTTGTGAAAATAGTTAGTCCTTATAAAATATGATTACCGGCTGGCAGCTACTGCTCAAAAGCAGAATAGCATTATCCCTCGGAGCAGCCACCAAAATAACATTTAATACAATATTGAAACAGTTATTATGTGGCGTATAAATTACATAGGTAAACGAAAAATATAAATTATAGCAACACAGCCATACAAGTATTATTAGATATTAGCATTTTATTAGTAAATATATAAATATCTAATATTATTGAAGCTATGTTCTTTCATAAAACGCCAGGGGACTGGGGTCAACGAAGTGAACTCACTTGGCCATCATAGCCAATGCTCAAGAATGAGATTCATAAATAAGATTTTAACTAATGCTATATAATATGCCTCTTGTACAAGTTATAATAATATAATTTTTAATAAACTCAATAAAAAGTTAGTACCTATTTGACATTTGCTTTTAAATGTTCACTATTTTCTACTTTTCTTACATTTCTAGTAACTCATCTCAAGTATTAGAAAAAAATTAAAATTGCTTGTAAACTACTTTATTGTTCACACCCAGTGTCACGCATAAGATGTAGCTTACCGGGATATTTATAATGTTTATTACATAATATTATGAAAGTCAATATTTTAAATACTTAATTGATCTCAGCTAGGTACCTACCTACTGATAAGTATTCAACTTTTAAAATGCAAATTACTTTTTTATATGAATAGGTATTTATATTTTTTTTTTTAGGCAAAGGCAGATTCCTTTTATATTTTTGATCAAGGCACGGGATCAGGTGTCATAATTTTCAGAAATGAATCAATATCATATAATTTTTTGTGGTTAAGAAATAAGAGTTAATTTTATATTTTCATCTACCAAATTTCAAATTGCTGTTTATTAATTTATTATTAGGTATATCATATTTGACATTACGTATTCACGATATCAATGTGCGTTATCACAAATTGTGTATACTTTGCTAGAATTTATTATAATTTATTTATTTTTATTAATTTATAACCAGCTTTATTCTAATTGATTCATGGCTCACGCCCTCTCGTAATGTTATAGAATGTCAGTTATCCGTAGTTGTTTTATAATATTTCTGTGGTTAATTACTAACTTACTGTGGCCTGCGAAGATCCGCCACTCTACAAAGTATCCATAGATAATAATATTTACGTGAATAGTATTATCACAGAATAAATGATTAAAATAAATCATTTATTCTGTGGTATAATAAACAAATATTATAGATGATCTATAGTATTCTGTAAATGGTAAAAGGCAGAGCCGCAGAAGTATTCAAACGGTGTGTCGCGAGAGTTGGCGTAAGGGGTACCAAACGATTGCGTACGATGTACCTTTTTAAGAACATGATTGCGTACGTTAACACGATTGCGTACGTTAAACCATTAACTTTAATATTTACCCCAAAAGTCAGACGATTGCGTATGATTTGGTGTGCAACGTTGCCAAGTTTATGTTTTTATGTGTAATCAGTAAAATTTAAATTTTAAAAAAATTACTTAAGTTATGGTACCACTTAAAAACTCAATTTTTGACAAAATATGTTATAATATAGTATATAAAATAAATTATTAAAAATAATAAAAGGTTAAAATAATATAATAAAAATGTTATACCTTGGTACCACTTATATAACAAATTTTTGACAAATATTTGCTTTGATTTATTTGGTAATAAAAAGTATGCCACTGGCACATAAAACCCATTTTTAAAACAATTGATTGTATAAAGTTGGGCAAAAAATTTTGGTGCATAGTTGAAAGTACCATCAGTGAAAAATTCACTTGTACTTGTCATAAAAGTAAGATTTTCTTCTGTAGTAACACAAACAAACAGTTTATTGTCGGAAATAAAAACAAATTGTTTACCTTGAAATTGTATTATATCGTCATCTTCCAGTGCTTTAAGTTGTTCAATTGACTCATTATATTATTTTCCATATTTCACTCGAAAAACACGAAACACGCTAAGAGGTTGATAATCCCACGACGGTTCTTCACTGACTTCGTTTATTAAACTATACGCATATTGCAGTATACATATTTTATCGGGTGCGAGTATCCTAAAATATCCGATTTCGTTATCGCCCATCAAATATCACCTATCGCCTCTCAATTAATTTTAAATTGTATGTTCTATAAGTTCAAAGCAAATGGCAACAGTGCTTCAAAGTTGCAGATAAAAATCGTACGCAACCGTGAACATTAAATGTTCACGATTGCGTATGTCAATAAAGACCGTACGCAATCGTGTTTCACCGGGCGTAAGGAGCTGCTTTTAAACCAAAATTAATGTAGGTCATCAGGTCATGACTTGTGTAAAGTTTTACTAAAAGGACGGTACTACACTACGGCCGTATGTGTAAGACATTGGAAAAACTGTTTTGCACGGATAAGAACCACCCCGGCTTGCTACAGCCGGCTGTATGCTAAGGTAACCAAATTTCCACACTACAAAGAGAAGAACATTTTACTGTGCAACGTTGTTTTTATTTTTCGATATCAGAACTAAGAAAAAAGTTATTCAAATTCGATTAATTTTTAAACTATAAGAACTTTTTTCGCATTTGTGATATCAAAGAACTAAAAACAACGCTGCACAGTAAATGTTCTCTTCTTAATAGTGTGAAAACTTGGTCCACAGCATGAGTGCTTCTTACACACGTAAAACCGCTTTAGCTATGCTTTACACCTGTAAGACGGATACAACAAATGTAGGTGTAGCGTCCTCTTAATAATTTCTGTTCGTAGGATGATGTCAGCGCAATATTTGTTTCTCTCTCAGACATATGGCCAACATCAATAAAACGCTATCAACTAAAAACGTTTAGATTCTGAGCGGAGCGATGAATGTATTGATTTTACAATGATGTTTTTTTTTCATTTTTGTGTCTGTCATCAACTTTTAAAATGTTTCGATTTTCTTTAATAGTACCTTTTCTGATAGGAAAGTGAATCTAGTTGGTACTTTTAGGGATCAAAAGTAAAAATTTCCAAGTAGTTTTCATGAACGCCGTGAAACACAAATGAAAAATTAAAGAAAAAACGGGAATTTTTACAGAAAACTGATTTTGGTTTTTGAAGTAACTCTAGAAGAAATGACAGTATATTCATGAAATTTTGACCGAATGTTTATATAATCATTTTATATACACCATAACATTTTCAAAATATTCTGACTTATTATGAGCTGTTAACGGACATTTTCAGTTTCCCATTTTTTTAGTTTTCTTTTCTATAAATGTTAAAAAAATTTTATCTGTCGTCTAAAAATTCTTGAAAATTAAATACAAGGCTCCTAATATATTGTTACAATAATATATGAAAAATATTAAAAATTCGTAGTCACAAATTTTTTTTATAAGCATTTTAAGTTCAAATATTGACAAAATACGTAAAAATCACGAATATGTGCAAATTATTTTGAGTTAGAAATTCATAAAAACTTTCCTTTTTAAATCTAAGGTTTGAAAATGTAATACAAGATTCTTCAAAAGTTTGTCTACATTTATCAAACAAAAAAATGTCTATAAGAAGGTCTTATTAAATTTTTATGAGCGTTTGAACTTCATATTTTTATAACCTTGAATACTTACTCTATTTCTCATGTAGCGATTTTCTTATTTTGCTGCAATTCAAAAACGAGTAACTGTAGACACTTGAAATTTACACAACATGTTTATTATATCAATGTCTATAATTGATAAAAGGTTCAAAATATTTTGACTAGTTTCATGTTGTTTACAGACTTTTTAAAATTTCTATTTTTTTTATAAATATCAATAAAATGTTATTTGTTGGGTCGAAAAGTCTAAAAATTATAAAAATACATGTGCCCAATTTTTTTTTATAAGCATTTAAAGTTTGAATTTTGACAAAATTTAATAAAATCTCGAAAATGATCAATCATTGTAATTAAACAATTATAAAATGTTCAGTTTTTATAACTAAGGATTGAAAATTATAACAAAAATTCTAATAAATATTGCATACTGTAATCAAAAAATTTAAAAAATATATAAACACAATTATTTTTTACAGACATTTTAAGTTCAAATTTGGACGAAATTACATATTAAAATCAATATAAATGAGTAGAAACTATATAATATGATATTTTTCCTTCATCACTGATAATTTTAGGTTAATAATTAAATAATATGAACAATATTAATTCAACTTACCAGCTACCTTATAATAACAATATCAATATAATTTAAAATATCCTAGACTGACATAACGTCACCGCTCAGGGTCTATTCTCAAATCAATCGAAAACGACTGTCGAAAAGGTTTATTCGATTATCAATTTTCGATCGAAATAATTGTTTCGATCGTTTTTTTTCGATCTGAGCTATTCTCTAGAGCTAATCGAATATTCAAATATCGAATAAGTGATTTTCGATCGAGTTTTCGACTATCGAATTGTAATCATTTAATAGCTAATTTATTCCATGAGATAACATCGTGTTTGGCTGATAACGATTAATTATTTATCAATTACGGCCAACTGGATGAATAATAATTAATAAAACAAACTTTTTTGTCATTGTCTTTTGTTACTACATTTATAAGTAACATTTTAAAAATGTCAAAAAAATGTAAAGGGAAGTCGGTTTCATTTGCTCAAAAGGAAGCATTAATTTCGTACATGCAGTCCCATCCGGAACTTCATAAGGGAAAATTTAGTTCTACATTCACCAGCAAAAAATCTAAAGTACTTTGGCAGCAAATAGCTAATGAACTTAATTCTATTGTTGGAGCCACTAAGGAACCATTAAAATGGAAAAAAGTAAATATTCTTACTTCTTGTTAAATCAATATTGTTGTATGTGCACTATAGTGTAAAAATTTGAATCTAATATTCATTTGCAAATATTAAATTAACTATACCTATTAATTAACATAACTCTCCTTAAATCTAAACTTTAACTTAAATCCAAGATACCTTATAAGATATCTTATATAGATGACCAACATTATTATCATAAGTCTATAAAATAAAATAATTTTGTTTCATTAATTAATTTAAATATCATCTTATGAGTCAGATTAAAATAAAAAAATTAATAGAGATATACTAGCACTTATAACTGATTTTCTACAGATAACATTTAAAATAAGTCTTTTATATAATATTTGCTTATTATACAATTTTAGTGTTGGATAGACTTAAAGAGTAATGTAAAGACAAAAAGTGTCGAGTACAAAAAAAGTTGTAGAAAGACTGGTGGAGGGGACAATGAAAATGAAAAGACTGATGAATGGGAAGACAAAATTTTAAATCTTATTGGTGAGGTCCCTGTTAATGGTCATCCAAATACTGCTGAACCGTTTGTGAACTTTGAAGGTTTCCAAATGGTTGTAGACACTGAAAGGCTTGATGAGTCTAATGATGTTTTGTTGTAAGTAACAGATATTAAAACAGTGTTAGATGACAATATATGACTATTATTGTTATTAATTTATTATAATACAAGATTAAAAATTTTTATACCTAATGTAATTCTAGACCTGCGGCTAGTTATAGTTTAACTGAAATTGAAGAATTAGATGAACATATAAACAGGTATAACAATGTTATTAAAATATAATTTGTATATGTCAATAATTTCATTATTTTAACAATTCAATAGGGAAGATATTAGTGATATTAACTTACCTGATCAAGAAAATAGAAGCCACTTTAATTCTAATGACCCTATCACAGAAGCTATTAATGATACAAAACTTGCTGGTAAGGTTATTGATCAACCAAATGCTGATGACCCTTTCATAAATGCTATAAATGATATAAGACTTGCTGGTAAGATCATTGATCAACCAAATGCTGATGACCCTTTCATAAATGCTATAAATGATATAAGACTTGCTGGTAAGATCATTGATCAACCAAATTTGACAACAGATAACTCAAAAAGGTATTTGAAGTATCATTTTTCTAAAGAAATACTTAAAAATTACAATTTGTCTATAATTTATGTTTTTAAAAATCTTTCCAGTAAACTTGGTGTCTTGAAACAATCAGTAAATGCTTCCATGCATATAGTAGAATCAAACGACGCTCGTAATGAAATTTTAAAATCATATTATATTGCTAAACTTTTTCTTTTAAAGAGGAGAACAGAAGCAAAAGAAAAAATTGCAGCTGCATTAGAAAAAAAGTACCTAATGTAATCCTATTTTGTTTAAATTTAAGAAGGGTTTTTTAACATACCATTAACCAATTTACACTATAAAAAAATACTAATATATTATTAATATTAAACTTTACCACCTAACTAATGTTCCTATACTAAATTTATGAAAGATCTCATATTTAGATAGTTTATATATAAAAAAAATATGTGTGATACATTTAATTAGTAATAATAATTTTACAATGTTTTTCGTTTTAAATAAAGAGATGTTTATTGAAAGTATCTATTAATAATTTGTTTTTGGTATCTTTTTCCTGCTGTAAGTTCTGGATTAATTTGATTCACATTGTTATTTACTGGTAAATCATTAATTATGCCCAAATCAATATCTTCCCTTTCATCGATATTTACTAATGGTAATTTATTTGTTATACAAATATTGTGCAATATGACACAAGCGTTAATAATACTAGCCGCCTTTGGTGGTGAGTAATGCAAAACTCTATGTTTAAGAAGACATCTAAAGCGCATTTTCAGCACACCATTGCAACGCTCGATTATTGACCTGGTTTTACAGAACCACTTATTGTACCGAGCTTCTGAACTATTTTCCTGTGGTTCATATATTGGTGTCATCAACCATGGTCTAAGCCCATACCCTGAATCACCAAGCATAAAATATGATGTTTGTCCAATTGAATGTAAATGTTGTAATAACTCTTGCACCACACTTAAACGCCATATGTGGCTATCATGAACACTTCCCGGGAACTTAGAGCATACATTCAATATTTTTAAGTCTGAGTCACATATCTGTAATAATAATAAAATTAAATAAATATATGCATAATAATAATAAAAAAAAATATTTAATACTTGTCATTAATTAACAAATATGAAAATAATTATCTAAGTGTATAAATCACCCTGTATACCGTAATGTAATAATTCAATTGAAGACTACTGGGTAGGGAAATACCAGTGGGTTACCCCCCTATATTAAACATATTTAAAGACTCACTAGTTGAGTATTAATACTATGATAACCTTTTCGGTTGACATATATATGCTCTGGGTATAGTTCATCTTCTGAATTTGGAGGAACAATAGCTATGTGTGTTCCGTCTACAACTCCAACAATTCCAGGAATTGAATACTTGTCATAAAACCTGTCGGGAAATATTTAAACTAATAAGTAATAATTTAGTGTCTTAAATCCATAAGCTTACACAAACAAACTAACGTTAATAAAAAGTAGTAAATATAACTATGAGTTGAAATACAAGCAAAATTATATTTTTTTCCATTTTTCAGTTTTACAAAAATAATTTTTAATTTAATAAGTTATACTTATTAGCTAAGAAATAAGAATACAAATAATCAACAATCATATAGAAGTACATCCTAGTACTTAGGTACCAATTATAGATAAATTTGACCTCATAGAAAAATGTTAGTTCTTTCATTAGAGGTGATCAACAAAACTTTAATGAAAATAAAAACTTGAAAATTATTTGTACAAGTTGTTGATTATTTGAATTAATATTTATGAAGATTTTTCTATTTAAATAATTTATTAACTAGTCGACTCATATTAAAATGTAACTTACCCTCGACGAACAATATTGAGTTCTAACATATTAGCAGGAAAATGAATATACTTGTTCATAATCTGACAATTATTCAAAGCTTCAGTTACTTCTGTTAGACACCTGCTGACCGATGCTTGACTTAGTGCTGCACCTCTATGCTCACCTATATCCTGTTGGTAACTTCCACTTGCATAAAACCTCAAAGCTGTGAGTACCTAAGTAAAAATTTATAGTTTAATGAAACTAAAAATTAGGTACCCTTTAATGAATTATGATTGTTACAATGTTACCCATGTGGCTATGTAACATCTGAAATTTCCTTATTAGTTATTATAAAAATATAGTACCTGGGTAAAGTCACCAGCTATGGCCACCTTAAGCGTTTTTCTAGACAAATCATACTATTAAGTTTTACTAGTTAATAATTGAGCTTTGAAATTTTTAATATGTGATCATCATAACAAGCATAATACTTAGTTAAAATTTTGGGTTAATGAAACAATTGTGTCTAATAAGAAACTCCGCCACAACCAGTTTGTTGTCAAATATAATGTCTATTTTTATTTTATAATATCTATGTAAAATTATAAATATAATTTATTCTTTGCAAATGCTGCAGTAGAACGGATTTTTTCAACCATTAATGTGTTGTGGACAGATGAAAAATCGATTTTTGGTTGAAACTATCAAATCAATTATATTTGTAAAAAAACACTTTAAAAACTTATCTTGTAATGAGTTTTATAATATTCTATTAAAAGAAACTAGGTTACTTGATGAAATCGGTTCAGCACAAAAGTAGGTATACAAAAGCATCAAAAGAAGAAATTTACGTACCATCGTCATCAAAATAATTTTTTTTTTGGACTTTTGTGTACATATTATAGTATTATACTTATTAATATTTTATTTGTATTTAAAAACTATTATACAGCATACATTTAATTTTTTTTTTTTTATATTAATATATTTAGTTAAAATTAGAATTTCCTTTTTTTTTTAGTTAAGTAACTAAAGTGTCCCTTATTTTTATTTTATTTTTATGGTCACCCTAACTTAAGGTGAATATAAAAAACTTTTTGGAGTGATCTTTAAAGTATTTCCTTTAGTTGGTGCTAAAGCAACCTAAATAAACAACTTTATTTATATAGCCGTAAGTAATTGTACCTATATTTTTAGCCCAACTTTCTTTGCACACTTAATGTCTTTGATGCTATCATAAACGGCTTAACTGTTTCAGTCAGTTCATCAACGAGAACTTTGCTTAATCGATATGTCCCCATAAATTGTCTATCACTTAAAACTGAAATCATAAAATCATATTTAAATTAGCAATAAACACTATAATGTACCTAACTAAAATAAGTAATTATTATTTATAGATAAAATATCTTACCATCAAATGGATTTTCTTGCAACATATATCTTCGAGGCTCAGTGAACCATTCATCAAATATATTATTTTGCATCATATTAAATTGCATCATTACATCAATTTCATCATTAGCCATTTTGACATTCAATAAGACAAAATTGTATTCGTAAAATGTTAACCGACAGAAACTATTAAATCTAAATTTCTGTAAGATAATTATTATTATCACGAGATACATACGTAGAAAATTGAGAAAACGATCGAAACTAAGCTTTTCGCTTCTAAAATACCAGTCGAAAAGAAAAATCGAATACTACGGTCGAAACGCCGATCGAAAACTGTTTGAGAATAGGGATTTTTGAATTGGTCGTAAATATATCCGCTTTCGACCAAATTTTGATCGAAAACCCTTTTCGATTGATTTGAGAATAGCCCCCCTGGTCGGTAAAGGGATATTTTTGAACGTCACACACTTTAATTTTTTAAAACTAGACTCTACCACTGCAGACGATGCCACTTCTTCGCCATATCCAAATATAGGGATCATTACTCCCGACCATAATGGAAGAAGCTTTAAAGTTTTAATTATGATAGGAACCAATGAAGGACAGAAGAAAGGGTTAATGCCATTTCCTCCTTCAACTAAGGATTGGCTTTCGCAATATATAGTATTAGCCCAAGCTTGAAATGGATTATCAAAATGTTCCAATCCCTCATTCTGTCTATCATATTCTTGTTCTAAACAAACGCGTGCTTCATCTTCATCTGTAGCACAAGCTAGTACATGGTTAAATTGTTCCTGAAAATCTTTAAAAACGAAAAAAAAAAACAAACATTAAAACATAGTAATTGAAAGTTTATGACAAGCAATACAATTAGTTATTATAGCATTAATAAGTGTTCAATTTTTCTTACTTAATAAAATTAAGTCAAAATATATTAATCTTTAATTAAAAAATCATTATTACATATTTTGAAACTGTTTATAACTAGGTAATTAAAAATAATTGTATTCCAAAGGTAATGATTTTATCAAACAAATATTATGAATTTTTATAAAAATGTATTTTGTATATTTAACTAGGGGATATACTTATTAAGGAAGTAATTGTATACAGGCAATCTTTACAAAATGAAAAGAAAAATTGCAACTGGTCAAATTATTGATACCAGATATATTTATTTATTTATTTATATTCTAAAAAAGTGGTATTCTACAAATTATGAAAAATTAAAGACTATAAAAAAAAAAAATTGTTCTAATACAGTATAGTAAATTTTTTCTTTTATAATATTATATGACATAACCACGATTGAATAGTTTTCTTTTTTAGTGAAATAATTGGGTGTTGCGTTTTTTTCTTTTTAAATAAAAAGAACCATGTATATTTTTAATACTGTACCATGATATGAAATCCTCACCGTAAAATCCAGTAGATGTAGCCTAAATAAACGCTGCTTGTGTACTTCACATGGTGTACATTGTCCGTTAATACCAATGCCGTCGGTTTCATTTGATAGGACGACAAACAACGAAACCACCATTGATCGTATGTCAATTAACGATTGACTTTTTATCAGAAGTCCAACTGCTCTTAAGACTACTTCTCTTACTCTACGTGGGGAACTCTTTAGTGGAATCCATTTACAAGCAATTTTTATAAAATGAGCTATGTCGATCCTAATAAAACATCTCGGTATCCATTGTACCTCTGCGGTAATACGGCCTGTCAGCAAATCTGCGCACACACGTACATAGTCTTGGAGGGAAGAGTATTGCGTGAAAATCTGTGCGAGAGCTGATAATAAAGCCAAAGAGTTGTCACAAACGCTCTCTTTTGGTTTTGGTACATCGCAAGCGCACCATTGTCCTAACCATCTAGCAATTGCAAGATTGGAATGTCGTTCACTTAACATATTTAAAGCAGTAAAGCTGTGGCCAGCAACTTTATCGTGTACGACTCCTTCATACAGGAAAACAGAACTAGTTTTTTCCAAACCAAATTTCTTAAATTGCTTGACAACGAAACCAGTTGCATCAATAACAAGTTTTGGCGATCGTTCATGTTTACAATAAGATCGATAAAGATGTATTTGTTCACTGGAGTAATAGTCAACAAAAAAAGGATCGCACCCCACATCTCTTATAATAGTTTTAAAATCATCTTCACGCTTCATAAAAGATAGTGCTGTTAAAGAATCGTCATGTCTTCTTTGAGCTTTAATTTTTTTGGGGAGGTACTTTAGAGAGGTTATTTTTCGATTTTCTCACGGGATCTTTCAGAAAAAGCAAAAAACTAAAAAAAAAAACGTGAACATTTACTGAACTCCACTCAGAATCGTTTTTTGTAAGCAATGATTAATCATTGTTTACAGATACAAATTAATTTCCCCTCTTATCTTACCGTCTAATACCGACTTTTTAATGTTATAACTATGTTCTTTTAGATTCTGAACGAAGTGATGAATGTATTGATTTTACAATGATGTGTGTTTTAGATTCTGAGCGGAGCGATGAATGTATTGATTTTACAATGATGTGTGTTTTTTTTTTATTTTTTTTTTATTTTGTGTCTGTCATCACCTTTTAGGACAGTAAAAATGCTTCGATTTTCTTCAATAGTACCTTTTCTGATAGGAAAGTGAATCTAGTTGGTACTTTGGGGGGTCAAAAGTTAAAATTTCCCAGTAGTTTTCATGAGTGCCTGGAAAAACAAATGAAAAATTAAGGGAAAAACGGGAATTTTTACGGAAAACCAATTTTCGACAAAATCGATTTTGGTTTTTGGTATAACTCTAAAAGAAATGACCGTAGAGACATGAGGTTTTGACCGAATGTTTATATATGCATTTTCTGCACACCATAGCATTTTCAAAATTATTTTGAGCTGTTAACGGACATTTTCAATTTCCAATTTTTTTAGTTTTTTTTTCTATAAATGTCAATAAAATTTTATTTGTTGGGTAAAAATCTTGAAAATTTAATAGTAGGCTTCTAATATATAGTTTCAAAGGCAGATGAAAAATATTGAAAATCCGTAGTCACAATTTTTATTTATATGTAATCAAAGTTCAAATTTTGACAAAATACGTAAAAATGATAAAAATTTGCAATTTATTTTGTGTTAGAAATTCATAAAAAAATTTCTTTTTAAATCTTAGATTTGAAAATGTAATACAAGATTCCTCATAAGTTTGCCTAATTTTATCAATAAAAAAAAGTTTGTAAGCAAGTCATAATAAATTTTTATGAGCATTTTAAGTTCAAATTTGTACAAGATTCGATATTCACTCGATTTCTCATGTAGCGATTTTCTTATTTTGTTGCAATTCAAAAACAAATAACTGTAGATGCATGAAAATTTCACTGAATGTTTATATAAGCTATTTCTATAGACCATCTAATTTTTAATATATTTTGACTGTTTTTCAGCTTTTTATGGACGATTTCAATTTTCAAATTTTTTAGTTTTTTTTTTCTATTAATATCAATAAAATTTTATTTGTTGGGCCAAAATTAATGAAAATTTAATACAAGGCTCCTGATATATTATTACAATAGCAATTGAAAAATATTAAAAATACATTGGCACACATTTTTTTTATAATCATTTAAAGTTCGAATTTTGACAAAATTTATCAAAATCTCGAAAATTATCAATCATTGTAATTAAACAATTATAAAATGTTCAGTTTTCTTAACTAAGGATTGAAAATTTAAAATAAAGATTCTAATAAATAGAACATACTGTATTCAAAAAATCTAAAAAATATTTAAACACAGTTATTTTTTACAGACATTTTAAGTTCAAATTTGGACGAAATTACATATTAAAATCAATTTTAACGAGTAAAAGTATATATTATAATATTTTTATAGCATCACTGATCATTTTAGGTTAATAATTAAATAATATGAATAATATTAATTCAACTTAGCAGCTACCGTATAATAACAATATCAATATAATTTAAAATATCCTAGACTGACATACCGTCTCCGCTCAGAATCGTTTTTCTATACAATGATATTATATCATTGAATTCAAATTTAATACCATCCATTATAGTACAGTGATCTACTTGTAGCCTACTGTACAGCGGAGCGACATCCACTTGACCCCCTTTTTTTTTTATTTTTTATTTTTGTGTCTGTCATCACCTTTTAGGACAGAAAAAATACTTCGATTTTCTTCAATGGTACCTTTTCTGATAGGAAAGTGAATTTAGTTGGTACTTTGGGGGGTCAAAAGTGGAAATTTTCCAATACTTTTCAAAAGCGTCGAGAAAACCCTTAAAAAAATTACGGAAAAACGGGAATTTTTACGCAAAACCAATTTTTGACAAAAACGAAAACTTAATTTTACTCAAAAAATAATTATTGGAAGCACTTGATTTTGCAACAGATGTTTATAATAGCGTTGTCTATACAGGGTTAAATTTTCAAAGTGTTTTGATTTTTTTTGAGCTATTTATAGACAAATGAAATTTTCAATTTTTCTAAGTATTTTTTTTTAAAATAACGATAAAAAATTTTTGGTTGGCTAGAAAATTTTGAAAATTTAATACAAGGTTTCTTATAAGTTGTTCTCACAGTGATAAAAAAAAATCCAAAATCGTTATTCACAATTTTTTTTTATAAGTGCTTAAAGTTCAAATTTATACGAAATATGTCAAAATTGCGAAAATTTGAAAGTAATTTTGTGGTTGAAAAATTGTAAAATTTTTTTCTTTTATAACTAAGTTTTTAAAATTTGTTACAAGGTTCTCCATAAGTTTTTCTTTAAATATCTGTAAAAAAAACTCAACCGGACTAAGGCAAAACATTTTTAGGAGTGTTTGAAATTTAAATTTTTACAAAACCGCAATAAATAACGGTTTAGCCTCAAACGATTTTTGATATTTGTTATTTATTATTCAAAAAGTATGAGTCGTAGAAACTTGAAAATTTTACCAGTTGTTTAAATTGACATTTTCTTTATATAGTTTTATTTTCAAAATATTTCACTAATTTTTAATCTATTTATAGGCATTTGAAATAATCGATTTTTTTTGATTTTTTTTTTATAAATGTTGATAAAAAAAAAATAGCTGGGACAAAATACTTGAAAATTTAATAGAAGGGTCCACATATGTTGTTCTAACTCCCATTCAAAAATTATAAAAATACATAGGCACAATTTTTTTTATAAGCGTTTATAAGTGGTAATATTGACGAAAATCGTCAAAATCATGAATATTTGCTAATTGTTCTGTAAAAAATGTATAAACAATTTTTTATTAAAAGCTGAGAATTGAAAATTTAATACTAGGTTGTCCATAAGTTGAGCTTAGAATAATTATAAAAAAATTGATGATTATTCAATTAAAAAAATTTTACGAGTGTTTAAATTTTCACGAAATCAAAATTCATTCGTTATAAAATAAAATAATAACAATATTTAAATATAATATATCCTAGACTGACTACAAATCATCTCCGTTCAGAATCGTTTTTCGTATACAATGATACCTATCATTGCATTCAAATTTAACAAACACATTATAGTGACCTATGTACTCTATGACTGAGGTACATCCCACCCCCTAATGTACAGCAGAGCGACATCCACTTACCCGCTTTTTTTTTGTTTATAATATAAATAATCCATCAGACTTTTTGAGTACTTTTTATACCTAGTGATTAATATTGTATATTGTTTCAATTTTTGTCATGATAATACATCAGTGGCGGTTTTGGCAATAATTTTCTGAGGAGACGATAAATAACAGTATTTAATATTGTGATAGGTTCATTATATTGGTACCTATAACATAGCTTATAAGCTAATAATTTCATGTCTTAAGTTGTTTATATATAATATAATAGGTATATAAATATAATATAATATATATATAAATAAATATACAAATTATATAGGCTCTGGGGAGATTTATCCCCCTCAATCCCCCCTTAATTATGCCCCTGTAGGTATAGTGATACAATGTGTCACTATTACTATTACGGCTTAACCTATGTGCGCATACTTATGAGCTGCGTATTTATGTACAAATGGAGATTAAAGCCGCAAATACAAGTAGAAGGGGTGCTAAATTTTTTTTTTTGGTCTGCGGCGAAACGGTCGCGGCGAAAGAGTCTGCGGTGAAATGTCCTAGACCCCTACAGCACGCTGCTGTTTTAGTACAGTACGAAAACCACATAATATTATTAATATTTTGAATGCTTTTCCTGTCATTGAAAATAGTTCACATAATTGGCCATTGTAGGGGCGCATGGCATCCGTTTTAAAATTATTTTTTTCAACGATGCAATCATATTTTGCACATTGAATAAAAAAAGTAAATCATATAACATAGAATTTCAGTATCCATTATTCTAAAATTACGCATACAGTGACTGATAACGCTAGTAATTTTGGAAAGTCATTTAGAACATTTTCAATAGACTCATCATTTCAGTCCGAGTCAACAACTTCAGTTGGTGACTTAAATGAAAATAATTCTGATTATGATAATTCTGATTTAGAAATAGATACCATGGAAATAATGGATGTAGAGAAAATTTTTAATAATTTACCTAATTCAGATGATTCTTTTTGTTTACCACATCATTTAAAATGTTGTGCACATACATTAAATTTGATTGCGACCACAGACATTGCTAAAATCACTGATACTAACTATTTACGTCTTTCTGAATCAACTTTTAAAAAATTGTATAGTTTTTGGAACTTAATTAGTAGAAGCACTGTTGCTTCAGACAAAGTACTTGAAATATGTGGTTGTAAATTTCCAGTACCTGTAATAACGCGCTGGAATTCTTTGTATGATGCATCACTAAAAATCTTGAAACATAAAACACAAATTATTAAGTTATTTGATGATTTACATTTAACCAAATTAAAATTAAATGAATGGGTATTTTTAGAAGAATATAGCAAAACCATGGAACCCTTAGCTATATCATTGGACAAATTACAGGGTGAAAATAGGAGTTTTTTGGGTTATGTAGCACCTACTATTCTGGTACTAAGGAGATTATTAATAGCATTTACAGAACTGAAACATTGTAAGCCATTAAGTTTTATAATTATAAAATCCATAGAAACCAGATTTAGTTATCTATTCGATTTAAGTAGTCCAGAAAGTAAAATATTCGTTATTGCTTCCATAAGCCACCCCAAATTCAAGCTCAGTTGGATACCTGTTAGGTATATAAATGTTTGTAAAACCCTATTTTTAAAAGAGTGCAGTGTGGTAGCTACAACTTCCGAACATTTTATAAACTCGGTTATTGAAGATGAAGAAATAGATTCTGATAACAGTGATAATGCATTTTATAGCAATATCTGTACAACAAATAAAATTGGTATAAGTAACACTGGTTCCGAAACAAAAACATTAAATAATGCAAATTTAGAAGCTATATCATTCTTAAGTTCAACAAAAAAAGACTTAGACATTCTAAACCAATACCTTATTATTAAAGAGGTATTCCTAAAGTATAATACTACAATTCCATCCTCAGCACCAGTTGAGAGATTATTTAGCAAGGCAATACAAGTTTTAACACCTAGGCGTAATAGGTTAAATGATAGAACTTTTGAAATGATTTTATGTTGTAGATCAAACATGGTTTGACTTATCATTATTGTTTTTCCAAATGTTAGCTAATAGCTTCTTTGTATTATTAAATTAAATCAGTCAATGACTTTTCTTATGTATTTAAAAAACAAACAATTTTATTTTATGTTAACTTTTATTATTATGTTTTAAATAAGTATGTATTTTTTTTTTTGCAATACAAGTTTTAACACTACTAATAGGTTAAATGAAAGAACTTTTGAAATTATTTTATGTTGTAGGGTTTGACTTATTATTATTTTAAATACAGTAATTATTTTTTTTCAAATGTTAGCTAACAGCTTCATTGTATTATTATAAAATTAAGTCAGAGAATGACATTTCATATGTATTTTAAAAATAAACTTTTTTATTTTATGTTAATTTGTAATATGTTTTAAATAAGAATGTATTTTTTTTTTGGCAATACAAGTTGTAACACTTAGGAATAATAGGTTAAATGAAAGAACTTTTTAAATAATTTTATGTTGTAGGGTTTGACTTATTATTATTTTAAAAACAGTTATTATTTTTTTTTTCAAATGTTAGCTAACAGCTTCATTGTATTATTATAAAATTAAGTCAGTGAATGACATTTCATATATATTTAAAAAATAAACTATTTTATTTTATGTCAATTTTTAATGTCTTAAATATATGATGTATTTAAAAAAAATAATACCTATATAACTGAATATTTGCAAAATTAAACATGAAATTATCTGATATTTATCTAGATAAAAATGTAATAATTTTTATCTTTATCTAGATAAAATTTAGTATAACTATCTTTATCTTTATCTAGATAAAATTAGGTACTGTTATCTTTGTCTTTATCTAGATAAATTATTAGTTATCTATTCCCAACACTGTAATATAAGGATTAAAAATATGTATGATAAAAAACTGTTTACCTCTTTCATAGTATTTCTCAAATAAGATTGTACTTCTTTTAAATTTGAAAACATTCTTTCTGGAGTAGCTGTTGATACCGGCAGTGTGTATAGAATTTTTAATAACATATGAATATTTAGGAAGATCACGGGAGTACGGGACTACAAAGTTTTAATGCATCAATTCCATTAGATGGTATAACATTTAGACGGGCAAGTTTTAACTTCCACATTTTAAGTTCACCAAGAGTGGTAGACAAATCATTATGTGACAACTAGAATGAAACTAGAGATTCAAAATCAGCTTCATTAGAATCTGCGTTGTTGTCAAATAAACAATGAAAACCTAAATAACGTAGGTTTTATAAATAATATATCAATATAAATTTATGTTATTAGGAACTAAGCTTTTAAAATATTATGGTGCTCTAAGAATCTGAGCTCTAGTTGATTTATGAATGAATCAATATAAGGAATACAAATAGTAACTCTAAAATAATCTTCTGGTTCTTCGGATGATAATGATGGATTAGCACGGTTTATTTGCCTTTTGTTTATTCTTTTTACTACAATTTGAAAATCTAAAACTTCAGCCATTTTCTAAATTAAAAGAAAAAATTTAAATACTCTTAACTGTATTTATAAAATAAATATGATATTAAGAAGCAAACTAGTGATTTTAATTAATTAAAATATTGTATAAGCATAATATATATCAACCATTAATGTTAGTTACTTGAGCCTCATTAAATATTTTTTTAAATTCAGGTTCAATATTAATTCTTAGTTGTTTAAGAGCATTAACATTATCTTCTGCTAAACCAACCATTTCTTTTAAATCGATGTCTTTGCTTTGTAGTTGTTTGCACAATGGCAGCCCATATGAAAATATAACACCTATTAAAAAACAAATAAACATTTAATTTTTAACTCAACTACATGATTTAATATTTTGAATTAGGTACCTTTATAATTTGTACTGATATAAGAAATTCTGAGTCCATTGCATTTCTTAACATATTGGCTTCAACTGCAGTTCCAACTTGACATAGTTTCTAATGAAACTACAACGTACGGAAATAACTGAACAAAATCATTAACGGCATCATACCTTTGAATCCATCTGGTTGCACAATGCACATAATCGTTTTAATGATTTTATGCTTGGTATCAAATCACTATTACTAATAGCTTCAAAAAGTGCATTTTTGCGTTTAGGTGTATTAAAAAAACAATACAATTTTTCAATGACCCCAAGGCAATTTCAAATTGGTTGTAAATCACACGCAGAGGATACTGCTAAGTTTAAGGAATGGGCAACACAGTGCACGTACAATGCCTTAGGATACTTTGCTTGTATAATAGATTTTACTCCTTTAAATTGCCCGGACATATTTGCAGCACCATCGTACCCTTGGCCATACAAAAAATCACAGTTAATAGGTACCACTAACATTGAGACCTGAAAAAAAACTTATTTAATAACTATTATTTAAAATAATAATATTTATTTTAAATTACCATTTAGAATTGCAGATGCTAGATCAACTCCTGTTAAACTATGAATCTCAACAAACTTGATAAAATCTTCATTGATTTGTACATCATTCCCCGTTCCATTTAAGTATCTTACACATATTGTTAGTTGTTCTGTTACTGAAATGTCTGTTGTTTCATCAGCCAAGACTGAGAAACATGTGGATGCATTGATTTTTTCAACAATTTTCTTTAATAATATATCTCCACATATAGCTATTATTTAATTTTGTATCCTAGGGCTTAAATATTGATTACGTGAATCTGATTCAAGGAATGTGATCTAATACAATCGTCGTCTTTTCCTTTATATTTTAAAATTTCTCGGAAATTACCTTCATTTTTAGCTGACGCTGCTATATAATTTATATTAAAAAAATAAAAATAAATTAATAAACAAATCATTTAAAAAATATAAAATCATTAATTTACATGTAAAGTCAATTGGGCTAAAATCCCTATATCCCCGTAGAGCAATTTCTTGTTTGCCACATAAAATTATGCATTCTACGATTGGTAAAAGCCTTTTTCTATTATTAATTATCTGTTTTGACCTGTAAAATAAATAATAATGATACCTGTTACCTATTATATTTACATATAATTATAATATGTTATTAGTATACTTAGATATATTTTACCTATCATCATCCAAAGCATCAACAATTGATTTTTGTTTTTTAGAAAAAACACTTAAAAAACTATCAGATTTCAAAGCAGCAGTTTTATGGTATTCCAACGATGAATGTTTATTAAAAACCTTTTATAAAAAATTAAATATAATAATATGTATAAATACATTATATTATTATGAATTATGTTTGTAATATTAAAATTAAATTTAAAATAATTAATAAAATTACTTCTTTAGCCTTTTTCCAATTCTTAAATGGTTCAGAGGACAAAAAACCTAGTTTTTGATTTCCTACACCACCACATTTAGCAAAAACCACGCAAAATCGACAAAATGCACCAGATTTTATTTCGGAATACAGTAACCAGCTGTATGAAGTTAACCAGTGGTGTTGAAACTTTAATTTACGTTCTTTATTAGGTTCTAGTATAGGAAACGAGTAAGAAACAGGCGGAATCCATGCATTTGTGAGAACCTAGAAAATGGACAGTAATAAAATTCACAATATACAATTTAATATAATAACATAAAAATCGTAAAATAAATTAATAACTTACTATATGTTTTTCATTATCAGTTAAGTTGCGATCCACTTTTATAAACATACCAACATCATTAACTCGGGACATTAGTGATGATTCTTCTTCTGCTATTGGAATAGCAGGTATGGGACTTCTTTTATTCGTATTAGTAGAAATATATTCGTTTATTCTTTTCATTTTTATTGTTTTATAAAATATTTAAACAGTAAGTACAATTTACTAAACGTCCAAAGCGTCAGGAATTTGATTGAAAACTGAGAAATAGATTCTATACTATAGTATTAGCGATACTACGATAGCTATTAAGGCATATTATATCGGATTACACAGATCTATAAAATATTCTACGATTGTCGACCCTCATGTTTGTGTTTGAACAAATTTCCCAATAATTTCATTAATTTGTAACAAGTTATCAATAATATCTACAATATATTATAACAACAAACTGGATATCCCATATCTAATAATAACTTCGGTGACGACGGTCTTCTCGCCGTATATTTTTAATCGAAACTCGATTGTGACGGTAACACTTAAATTCCCTTAATTTAATTTTGTATTTATTTTTATTAGTTCTATTAATTTTTTTTTTAAATTGTCATCATTTTTATTATACATTTTTACGTAATTACGTAAACTAAAAAAATACTAAAGGGGGGTTTGAACACCCCCCCCCCCCGTGTGTACGCCACTGATGTAGTGTGTTGCTTGTACTTCTATGTCTGCGAAAGCCGTTCTGGATATTATTTATTGTACAGTTAATATTATTAATAAAAGTTTTTAATTTTGAATATAAAACACCAGAATTAATCATTTAGTTAAACTTGGAAGCTTATGATTCAGATACAAGATGATAAATATGAAACTGATGATGTCAATAACTCAGCTATAGGTTAACACAGATTGATAAACAATTTTAACTAATTGCAGTAAATATAAATAATAATATAATTTTTTTTTCAGCCAGTAATGTTGATTCTCTTAATAACACTACCGAAACTATACTGATGACCAGGATGTAGGTATTTGAATTATTTTTGTCATCACAACCATCTGCTTCAAGTCATCATAGTGACACAGGTATCTTAAATGATATATCTGTTGAGCTGTGTAATGTTAAAGATGTTAAGCGCCTACATTACAAAGCAAATATATTGACATTTTGAGAGACACAAAAACACGACAATTCTGAACTTTATTAGCTAGCAACAATTGTTCTTGCCGTACCCGCTGCTCGGGTAGGTACCTATATTTATAACACATTGTATATTCTTGTGAAACTTTTTTATTAAATTTTTACTTTTCAGATTAGTGTCAAACGGAGTTTCAGTGGTCATTAAGTTTATTTTATCTGATCGACGTACATCCTTATCAGCTAATTTATTAGATGCTATAGTGATTGTACGCTCAAATACTAAGTTTAATAAATAAAGTATACTCAGGAATTTATCATTAAATAATTGCGTTAAACACTTATATTATACCTTGTTCCTGCAGATACCCTTTTTAATTGTATCCTAATCAACAGACATTTATTAAATTATTCAAATAGAATATATTCTAGTCTTCATGAGGATATCTTTATCCGAGGTTTAACTTAAGGTATCAAGTGGTTTCATTATTATTTAGTTGTCATAAATTATAAAATAATATCATTAATATAAAATATAAATATTAATAATTATATATTTGATATCGAACTTTTGAGTTTTTGTTATGTTTTATGTATTACCTATGAACTTATAGTTAAAAACATTGTTATTTTCGCATGTTTAGTTAAATTAAGTCTGAATCTATAGATAAAAATCTTTATTTTACATTTTAATCATTTCACATAGGTATATATCCTTAGTTTATTTCTTTTTAGTTCACTTTCGTATGTTTTTTCATTTTTGGGACACTTTAATAATAATTTTAGTGTGTATGAAACGTTTTATAACATAGGTAATAAAAAATTGAATTTAAATATATATATATACCTAACCTATTATGTACTATTCCTACATCAGTAGCTTGTGGCTACAACACTATTATGCTGATGATGTACCAAAATTTGGGAAATTATTATAAGTCATGGATAACATTCTGTTGTCAACCCGAAATCGAAAAAAAATAAAAACCGATTTCAAAATTGAAATTAAAAAAATGAATATCATCAATATTCGAAACCAAAAACGAAATTGAAAAAAATTATTATCGATATTTGAAACCACAATCGAAATCAAAAAAACTAATACTGAAAATCAAAATTGAAATTAAAATCAAAAAATTTTTTTTCGATTTCTTGCCCTGGTTTTAAGTGACATTTTCTACCCGTTTTTTTTTTCAAAATATTTCGTCAGTTTTCAGCTATTTAAAGGCATTTGAAATATTCGATTTTATTTTGTTTTATTTTTTTAATAATTTTCAATAAAATCTTATTGGTGGAGCAAAATACTTGATATATACGTGATTCAAAAATTATCAAAATACATAGGCATCATATTTTTATGAAATTCGTCAAAATCACGAAAATGTGCAACTTAATTTGTAGCTAAAAAAACAAAATGCTCATGTTCGATTTTATTTATTGTATTCCTAGAAATTTTGATAAAAAAAATTGGGGAGGTCAAAAATCTTTACCATCATACCTATCATTGCATTCAAAATTAACGTATTCATTATCTATAGTGATAATGCAGATTAACGTCCCTGGTTTTTAATTTATAAATGTAAATTAAAAAAAAATTGATTTTAAATGTTACAATTCTAAAAACTTAATGCTATTTCTGAATTACAGACCTATTGTTAATATTGAAGATACCAACATCATGGTTGAAAATTCAACACTCCAACAAACATGAATGACGGTTTATAATTTGCTTATAATACACCATCTTTGAATTCTGAGTTATTATCAATCTTAAACTTATTTAAATAAATTAATAATAAATATGAAATAAGGAAATTTTTTTTTACCTTCATTTACAGAGAACACGTAGTTGACGTCATTAGTGGTAGATAAATAGTAGACATAAAATATATTTTGAAACAATTTCTAAAATAAATGACGAACCATTTGGTTGTAATTTTTCGAATTTATGTCTTATTATAAAAGAATGTCGATCAGGGTTTTATCGTAAATTTGTTTTTAAATGCAAAGTATGTAATAAACAAAAAGTTGTGTCCTCTGAATGCTCAAAAAACCCTCTATCAATAAATGTTGGTATGGTAACATCTACTATAAATGGTTCATACCCACTTTGCGAATCCCAATTCGCCGTCAAATATACCAATAATTAATAGATCAATTCACTCAAAATCAAACATAACTTACATTAGGTACGGAGAAAAATTAATTAATCAGAACGTACAATTTGCTAGGTTATGGGTTTGCTAGACAGAATAAAAAGTGCAGGTATGGCGTCTTTTCAAGATATGTTTTTTTAATTTTATATTTAAATATAATAAAAAACGTTCTTGAGGAGAAATATTATCTGCAGAGCTTGTAGTATACACCATAATTAACATCATCAAACTTGTCCTAAATATTATTTAGCTAAAAATATACATATTATTATTATATATAATCACGTATATTTTAATCGTGTGTGTAATATTATTTTTAGGTTTTAGTAGCAATTAGTTGTTTTGCTTTCAAAGATGTGTCTGCCAATAGGTAGTATAAGTCAACCATCTGTTAGTCGTATACTATTCGACTAAGCCATATTATTATATTGTCTTATTATAATATATTAGTGTAGGCCTAAAATTATAAAAGGTTAAATCATGTGTAGAGTAATTTCGCCTAAAATTATATTGAATTATAGCTACAAAATTTGTTGTTAATGTTATAAAAACATCATTCGTATAATGATTTTTAATATGACAATATATTATGAGAATATTTTGAGGATTATTATTTTTATATTATTTTCATATTATTATTTTATTTTTATTATTATAAAGATAAACCCTCAGCAACAAGGACATTGAGAAAAATATATATTACAACTGTTATGTGTTCAGAAGTAGTTATTATACAATTATAGATTTAGTATATAATATAATGAAAGGAAACTTAAATTAGTTTGAACAGTCCAGTTTGTTGAAGGGAAGCGATTATGTTGGATACATGCAGGTTGGGTCCAAGGCATTCAATTAATAGGTCTTCCGATAGTTGGTTGCGGTCCTTTGCGTCGCGGTATGTGTTACACTCGGTCATTATGTGTTTAATTGTGGATCCTTTGGTGCCATCAAGAACCCGTGAGTAAGTATATGGTGTGCCCTATTCGGAGTCTATTGATACTGGTTTCTATTTCTCGGCTTTTGTGATTATTCGGCAAATGTTGGGTTAATTGCTTTATTTCATTAAGTTTAGCTTTTTGTACGGACCAAAGGTTTTACCAGGATTGTGCTGATATAAGTTTAATTATGCGTTTAGCGTCTTGGGCAGAGATGTTTTTGATATTGCTTTTAAGGGCATTTGATGCTGTTTTTTTAGTGAGCGTGTCAGCTTTTTCATTTCCGTTTATTGATGAGTGGCCTGGAATCCACATTAATTTAACTACATTATCTTTGGTGAGGTGTACAGAGATGACGAGCTGATTTTTTTTTTGATATGCATTAGGTTTGTGAGTGTTGGCGATACTTGTTATAGAGCTTAGGGATTCACTAAGAATGACAAAGTTATTATTTTGTTTTTCTAGTGAATATTCCAGAGCTTTTAGGATAGCAATTGTTTCGGCAGTGTATATGGAGCATTATACTGGCAGTTTATATATTATTTCTACTTCGTCATTATATATGATAGCGATTCCTACGTTACATTCGGTTTTGGATGCGTCGGTGTAAATCTTAATAAAGTTGGAGTACTGAGCTAAAGTGTTTTTGAACTCTTGAATATAAACTAGTAATATTAAAATATTTTTAGAATGTATTTTCTATCAGGTTATTAATTTAAGTATTATAAAATTGCAATGGACCTATCAACTATGTGATGTAACACTGGCAGGCAGCAGCTGTCAGATAAATTATATACGAAATAAACAAATAATACGACATAGGCACATATTATAAGCGTATTTTAAAATTGATGGATCGATATATATTTAATATTCCATTAGCAAATGGCAACGATAAAATAATATGATCGTTTGAAGCGTAATCGAATGAAATATTTTACTAAATTAATATAAATTAACTTGTTTCAGAATATCAAATATCCCACGTTTATCCATAATAACTAGGTATGATAAATCACAAAATATTAACAGTACACAAATTTATTACAAAGTGTAGTGCATTAACTATTTATTTAGTTTATATTACTATATATTCGACTTGGAAAAAATACGAGTAAGTAAACAATTCACACGTTCATTATAATTGACAGTATTTACATTACTGACACTATAGTTCTCAAACGAACAGTAGGTACAAATTATATGGCAAAGCTCTTGATTTCTTCCTCTAAAAACGGTATTAGGTATAAATATTATAATTAGGGACCAGATTTATATGCACAAAAAATCCTCAAAATATGCTTCTAAAATATGTATTTATTTTTTAAATATGTACTTAAATATTCACTTAAAATGTTATTTAAAATTATGTACAAATATGTGAAAAGTATTATAAATTTAAAAATAAGTATTAATTAATACGGTATTAAAAAAAGTATAAAAAAGCTTTTAAAATATTTTGTCGTTTTAGTCGCCATTTAACATTCTTTATCTTCAATCTATGAAGTATAAATACCTACATTAATAAAAAGAAAAGAAAAATTGAATTCATGTTTTACCTTATGGCATTGGGTATCCAAACGTTAAATTCCTCCGATTATCTGTAAGTACATTTTTATACATTGAAAAACTTTGCTCGACCTCAGCAGTATTTATAGGAGCGTACTTCATACATGCAATATCACTTGCATTAAAATTTTCAGGTAGTTCATTGTTGCCGTCTATTTCTCCTTCCAAAATCTTAGAAATGGTCTTCATTATTTTATATCCAGAGTTTTTTTTTAGTACGGCTTTAAGTTTGGCATTTATAATACCATCAATTTTGTTTTTTGATTTTTTTAATGTGGTTTTGCGTTTTTAATTTTGATCATGGCTTTTGATAATAAATAATCTTTTGATTCTAACATTTTTATCGTGCTCGGAATTATTTCAGAATTTGATTTAATGTAAATTAAATTAGCTTTCAAATTAGCTCGAAGGAATTAATTTCTTAATTCTTCGGCAACCCTGTGTAATCCATGTGCTACACATGTAATATGAACGACTATTGGATAAAATGATTAAATAGATTTACTTGATTTAATCATATAGGGTGCGGCGTTACTTAAAATAACAATACCTTATCGTGACCAGTAGGCCATAAAATTGTTAGCGCCCGATCGAAAAGTTGAGCAATTGTGCAATGGTTTGTTTTTTCCAATGCCCTGAAATACCTACTAGGTACTGACAATTACATTCGCTACATAACGTCCCTCACAATCGGTAGTTTCGTCGATTGAAATCCAGATATTATGATCCCCAATTGAACTTCTTATGTTACTCATACGATAGTTTCAGAGTAGCATTTGTTCACATAATTTTTTCACCTGGTATGTGTCGTTTAGTATATTTTTCAAGGAAAGCGCAAAGAGATGGATTTTGTAATTTAAATAAAGGAATATTTGCAGAAATAAAAGCTTGGCAAATATCTTCATTAAAGTTATCCACATTCATATTATAATTTAAAGTTTGTTTTGTATTTCTTGAATTTGATTCTTTGAGGTTTAAAATGTTCTTGTGTTTATCACGTGATAAATATTGGTCCACCAAAAACTTTGTAGTCGCGTTAACTGGAATTTCACAAATATTGCAATACAAAATTGAATCATCGGTTTTAAAAATATCTTTATGATCGTTTACATATGTCTATAAACGACTCCTAATTGGTGTTTTTACTTTAGGCATTTTAAAGTTTATTAAAATTATATCAAAAATCACTGAACACGCTCTTACACAATTTTAGTCATAAAACGCACGACACGGAAACCGAATACTGACTGTCGAACACTTGAATTCTATATTATTTATCCATATATATATATATATATGACTATAATATGAGATATGAGTATGTAGTCTTATCTTTGGAAATAACGACCGGTCGCAATTTTATCGATATATTATGTGGCTGTGAACGTGAAAATACAACGAAAACGAATGTATGTGTTATTCATAATAATATGCACTATAAAACTACAAATATGCATTTAATACGTAAAAACGTTGAAATATGCAAAATATGCAAAGTAAAATTAGTGTTATTTAAATAAGAAAGATCTAAATCGGGGACAATGCTCATCAGTTTTTAAAAAGCTTATTCCAATACATATATGCATTTGCATATAAATCCGGTCTCTAATTATAATTAATAAAAATAGCAGATACAATTATAGAAATAAATTTTATTGTATACAAATAAACATAGATAATACAACACATATAGAAAATAATATTATTCATTAGAGATAAAATAATTACAATGTGAATTTATTATTACATTTTAAACACTTCATGTTTTCCTTTTTCTCTTAAGACTATTAGAATGATCAGATTCCACAGATGTAATTTTCATATTGTTAGAAATCAAGTCACCTTTATTGACTAACCAAATTTGAATAAATTTACAACACTTATTAATATAATAGGTACCTTTATAAATTTTAATAATATTATTACTTTTTGTTTTTATAGTTGTCAAAGCATTATTTGTTTGGTCAATATTTTCAAAGTTAATAGGAATATATACATCTAAACTGTTATTTGAATAAATAATTTTACATGACATAATATCAACAACGTCTGAAATAATACATTAAAATAATATTGTTTCTTTTAATATTTAGTTAAATAACACTATTTCTATTTTTTTTTTTAGTAAATACAATACAATACAATTTAAAAAATATTATAATAATATAGAAGATTACAATAGTTATTATTTAAAGTGTTATCGGTAACTGTATTTACTACACTGTGAAACATAATAGGAGTAATTAATGATTGTTGCGTTGGTTTAATAATGTACTTTTCCAAGTTATTAGTCTGATCACTTATTTCAGCTAAAACAAATAGAGAAAGAAAAATATATTTTATCAAACTGGTACCAAATCGTACAATATAAATAAACAATGTTGCTCTAAAAAATAAAAACAATAGTTCAATAATAATACTCTTACTTGTTTCAATATTATATTAACTGCTTCAACTGTATTTGAATCTATTGAGATACTTGATGATTATAATACTTGAGACGAAAAAGATTCTTTCACTTCACAAAACGTTTTAGCTCAATAAGATTGTTAGTATAATTTGGTTTTTTGCACGACGAGACCCGGAATTCGCACGTCACTCCCATGACATTTCATTCTCAAAATCGATAAAATCGTTTTGCGTTTTCTGTTTTTTTTCACTTTTTTACCTGTGAATAATTGGTATAAAAAATTAAAATATCAAAAATCGGTCTTATACGTCACCGGAGATAACTCTTCACTATAAATTTTAATTAAGATATTTTGCTCTAAAACCATTCAGTAAGCCGTATTATTGGAACAAAATTGGCATGTTTTTGTACGGTATTTTCGCTGGTTTGGCGTCCTCTTAAACAAAAATAATAATATTAGAACAGTAACAAAACAGCTGCCACATTAAAAAACTCCAAAGATACGTGATTCCTGAAGAGTAAAATATAAAATTATATAAGTAAAAAATTATAGTTATAATTTGAACAACTATACGAGGTTATAGTGACTTGTACATAATTTTATTGTCAACGCTGAATAATGTAATTTTATGCTATAACTATTGAAATTGATTATGGAGCCTATTTCCACGCCTACTTAAAAAAAAAAAATGTTTAAATTAAAAAATCATTTATCTACAGGTAAAAACTCATTTGAGTATTGTTTGCAATACCTACCTATGTTTTATTCAAGATTTAAGATTTTTGTTTCTAAAATATTAATAAATAACAAAACTCCATAAATTAATTAAACATCATATTTTCATTATTATGGTATACTGGAACTTTCCATAATATGTCCATAATATTATTATAACGTATCAATACTACTTCTATAATAAAATTACTATAAATTTTAATAATAGTAATACATTTGTATTATTATGAAAAAACAAAACAACAAATTACAGACACGTATTACTTTATAAGTTTGTCGACTTATTTATAAACATATTATTACCTATACAATATTATTTTTAATTCCCTATAATACAAAATAGTATGTTTTGTTGTACGTATAAATATTTCATGATAATATCAAGACCATATTATATTATTTAGTGTGTATTTTTATCAATATTAGTTCTAATCATACATTTTCATTCGATATTGTTCATTTCATTTCATTTGTAATTGTTATTGCGACCGATGACAGACGACAGAAATCGTTTTACGGTCTGCAGTGTGCATTTTTATATTTCTTGAGTGTAATTGTATTAAATTAATTTTTGTTATATTATAATATTAAAATGGTTGGTCGAAAACCTGCACTACCACCTTCAATGGTGTGCAATGCAGTGTTAAAATTTAAAGACAAAGTTATTAGGGTAAACAAAATTGGTGAGAAAGGTAAGTAAATTATCAGATTATGTAAGATACACACCATAACATTGTCATCGGGTAAACAACCTCAATTTAAATCATGTTATATAATATAATTATATAATAAGTAAACGGTATTATAAATTTATTATAAATAAATTACTTATAAGTAATATTCATACATTTTTATTATTATTTTCTTATTCATAATTTCTTATTCTTATATAGTAATAGTTCCTGCTTCAAATAATGTATGGAAAGATATTATTGATTTTCTTGGAGGGTTTATGTCTGTCAGCTCTGATTTTTTTTTTTAATAAAAAAAGGCAATCTTATGAAGAATCACGATTTCAACTTTCAAACCTTAGATTTAAAAGGAAACATTTTTATGCATTTCTAACTGAAAATAATTTGCGGATTTTCGTGATTTTTACGTATTTTGCTAAAATTTGAACTTTAAATGCTTATAAAAAAAAATTATGACTACGGATTTTTAATATTTTCAATATTTTAATATTTTCAAGTTTTTTTACCCAACAAATAAAATTTAATTGACATTCATAGAAAAAAAAAAGAATTTGTATCTCATTTAGGATGTTTTCCCGTGTAGCAAAAAAAAACATGCAGATGCACGAACCCTAATTATAACATATAGGTAGGTACTAGGTAATACCAAATACCTATACCTATGCGATTATATGATATAGGTTATCGTTTGTATACGTAATGAGTAGAATTGTAGAAATAAATAAAAATACATACTCGACAAAGTCTCTGCACTTGGTTCAATTGAAGAGTGGACGAGAATATAGGTACTATTTTATTATAAGTATGTATAATAATATAATATAATCCCACCTATACACTTATCCTCTTATCGAAATCAACGGGACATTCGTTGATATATTGCGTAGGTACGGCGAATATAGGAAAGGTAATAACAAAACGCTTGAACTATGAAGTTCAAGTATATAATTATTTTGTCCTGTGAATACCTAGTGTCAGTTCGACACTTTGACATGCGTAGGCGGTCGTACCTATTATTAGTCACTTTACATTAGTACCAGCCATATAATATAATATATAT
The DNA here is from genome assembly GCA_027563435.1 of Nasonovia ribisnigri. Classification (NCBI taxonomy): domain Eukaryota; kingdom Metazoa; phylum Arthropoda; class Insecta; order Hemiptera; family Aphididae; genus Nasonovia; species Nasonovia ribisnigri. Next base: position 38,721 of record JANEHU010001760.1, read on the forward strand.
ATATATTATTATTTTATTAACGACTAGTTGCGGCAGTGGACACACGAAAATAATTTCAACGAAAATGGAAAAATGGGTAGGAAAAGTCGCCGTGGTCACGGGAGCGTCGTCTGGGATCGGAGCGGCAACGTGTAGGCGACTGGTTGACAGCGGAATGATTGTCGTCGGATTTGCCAGGAGGGAAGACAGACTCGAGGTAAGTGCCTTTCATTGTGTATTCGGCATTAGGTACAGTGTTTCTCACAACAAAAATATTTTTTTAAATATCAGGTATAGGCGTTCTATTTGTATTACTAAACTATAAAATGGTATATAACTTTAGATGAAAATACTTTAAAAAATTTTAAATATAATTTAAAAATTCGTATGCACCTAAAACGCAATAACATACAAATTTAAAATATTCAAAATACTTATTTTTCTTGAGTACTTAGCTAGCGAAATTGTTGATAATACATAAATGATTTTTCATGAAATTATATGCTCTAAGTTTACCTATAATACAAAATGTATTGTAATAATATTTACCTACTGAGTATAGACTACAACACCAATATCGTTTTAACTTCTGTTTTGGCCTCCTATACAATCATTTTAAATGGCATCTCCGGCTCTGTACAAGCAACATTTTATTTTAAATTCCATAATTAATGCAAACTAGATATCTATAACCCATTATTACCATATGTTATGTGGTTTCCAATATTTTTAGGACCACGACCCAAATTTATCCCCGAATCGCGACCCACATGGTTTATTTACAAGATTAAAAAGAAGGGTAAGCGAGTGTCGCTCTGCTGTACAATAGGTTATAAGTGGATCACTAAAAATGGATGGTGTTTCATTTTAATTCAATGATATAATATCATTGTATACAACAATGATTCTGAGCGAAAACGGTCGGTTAGCAAATCGAAGTATCATTTCGACTACTTATCGTGTAGAGATACAAAAAAAACACTCACACATCATTGAAAAATCAATACATTCATCATTCATCGCTCCTCTCGGATCCAAGATAAAATATAATATTATTTGTATTGATATTAATTGAACAAATATTATGTTATATTATGACTTAGCCTATTATATAGCTTGCATGATATTTGTGTTGTAACTATTCTAATATACTAGAAAAGCAAAATATATACTTACGACTTACATATTATCAACATTTTAATTTTAGAATTATAAAAAACGTTGTACACATAATAATGCATATTATTATGTGTATCATAAAAACCCCTATTCTACCACATGTATAACATATACTGGCATACAACATAATTTATATTATTTTTATTGTTATTAGGGTCAAAAACAGTGAATGCCTTTATCATACTTCCAACGTCGATCCGTTAAATTTACAACATGAACATTCGTGTGTATATTATACAATCGGTTGTGTAAACAATTTGTTTTTGATAACACTCTACATTGAAGTATACCTATATCTTATATATGCAGGAGTTAATATGTACTTAGATATTTTATTATAGGTACTTAAATGGCTAAATATTTTAAAAAGTCCAACACAATTTAAAAAAAAACAATTGTGGGCAAAGACGGTCAGTCAGCCTATGATATATTACTTAGTATATTTGATGATACTATTGGGAATAAAGTAATTTATTTATCTGTTTACATGGAACCTTGTTTTAAATTTTCAATCTTCAGTTATAAAAGTTGAACATTTTATCAATTTTTAACTACAAAATCACATTTTGATTTTTAATTTTTAATTTGATAAATGTTGTGAAAATTTGAACTTTAAATGATTATAAAAAAAAATTGTGCCTATGTATTTTTAATATTTTTCAACTGCTACTATAACAATTTATCAGGAGCCTTGTATTCAAGCGCTTTTACCCAAAAAATTATTTTATTGACATTCATAAAAAAAATAAACTAAAAAAATGGAAACTGAATATGTCCGTAAACAGTTCAAAATATTTTGAAAATTGTATCACGTATAGAAAATGATAATATAAACACTTGAAAAAAATTTAAATTATCTACAGTTGTTCGTTTTTGTTTTACAGCAAAAAAAGAAAATCGCCAAATGAGAAATCGAGTAAATATCCAATGTTGTAAAAATGTATACATATTTATGAATACATTTCTTAGAATCTTTATAGTTCAAAAATATCTTGCGACCCATAAAGAATTGACTCACGATCCACAGTTTTAGGAACGCTGCCATAAAATATTATTTTAGGTACATTTTAAAATTTTTAAGAGATTAATTACATTTTTGGGTGCAAATATAATAACTAAGGCATCAGGCCTTATAAAAAAAATTGTGAATTTGATTTTTTTATATTTTTCATCTGTCATAGTAACAATATATATGAGGACCCTTTTAAAAATTTTAATTATAAATTATAAAACGTTATTCATTTATAAATTATAATGAATATAACTAATATTAGTAGATATATACATATTTATGAATACATTTCTTAGAATCTATATAATTAAAAAAACATCTTGCAACCCACAGTTTGAAAAGCGCTGCCATAACATATTATTTTAGCCACATGGGTAGGTACGTTTTAAAAATGATAAAAGATTAATTACATTTTTCGGATACAAATATAATAACTAAGGCCCGATTTTATGACCTTAAACTCTTAAAGATATCAATTAAATTAGTTATAAATAAAAATAAAACGTCGGCCCTGTACCTAGCTATTATTGGTAAAACACCTAGATTTAAGTAACACTAACGGACTACGATAGAATGAACTGACAATCATCTGTCGAGCGGGTATCGGGTAGCCGGGACCGTTCAAGGTATGGAATAGACTTGAGCGAGGAGGGTATATAACATCGATTCTCAAATTTGCAATTCTAATTAGTTATTTACAATGTGTGTTTTTTCTTCACATATCTGTCAAATATCTGTCATAATAAGTAGTCAAAATATGCTTAGATTTTCAACTTAAATAAATTTTCTAGTGAAAAGTGAATCTAGTTAGTGCATTCGAGAGATCAAAATCAAAAATGTCCAGGTCGGAATAATATAAATTTTTACCTCATAGCATCTATGACCTACAACTCTTAAAAATATCAATAAAATTAGTTAAAAATTAAAGTTAAATGTACCTATTAAATAACCATGAAAAAAATAAAAATATATTGTTATATATTTTTACAACTGCCAAATACCAATAGATATATACTGGTCTATAAGAAAACATATCAGTATCTACCTACAAGGCTATAAGCTATACACATAAGTATTAAAACAAATATAAAAATGATACGTTTGCCTCTTAATATGAATAGTCAATAGGAAGGTAATATAAGCCTCTACAATTTCTGAAGAATTAGAAATTTAGACCTAATTGCATGTTACTTCTTTTTCGAATATTCAGGTAATGCATTATAATAATAAATCTTTGGTTCAGAACATTTAATTCAAAGGACCATCGCGCATCGTACACAATTATTAGAAAAAAAATGATTATTCATTATTAAGTTCTGAGCCTTAATCAAAACTTTTTTTTAGGGTCGAATCTTAAATATACATATATACATTACCGGATTATTACTTTAATATTTTTGAAATAAATTAATACGGTTCATCCCAATTCCCTACCTACCTTATAGGATAATAATAACAAACAAAATAATACAATCACAATTAGACATTATATAGACTTTTTAATTATTTTTTTCCGTGTATTTTATTCGAATATTTTTAACTTTTAAATATATTCATGCTGATTTTACTTTTTGTAACAAACATCGAATCGCCCTCACAATATATGAGTAGATCCCTACTTTCTCACTTCAAGTACTAGACCCGGCACTGCTTGTACATTTAATTAGATCAAACCATATTTGTCAATAATTTTCGATTATTACTGCGGATTGTAAACGCTTTTAATCAGCACGATTATTAATTGATTTTTGAATCTTACAGGAGTTACGAAAAGAGTTTATCGGAAAACAGGGTGAATTTCATTACTACATAGTTGATTTGTGTTTAGAAGAAAACATCCAAGAAGCATTCGCATGGGTAAAGAGCACATTGAAGTCAGTTGACGTATTAGTAAACAATGCTGGAGTTTGGAGAAATAGTGACGCTTTAGGTAAGTAGCCACTAGCCAGTAGGTAATAGTAAATTAAATTACTTTAATAACAATAATATCATAAAATATACTTAGTAATAAAGGATGACAGATCATCTTCGTTCAGATTCCTTTTTTTGTATACAATGATATAATTGAATTTAAATTTAACAAAACCATTGCAGTGACCCACACGACACCTTATGTGTAATAGAGCGCTAACAACTTTTTCACCTTTTTTAAAATCATAATATGTCTGTGTTCACTTTTTGAAGGTGTAGTATGGTAGTAGAAAAAAACTTTGATTGGTAACATTAAAGGTGGTTTTTGGTTGGTCAAATTAAAACGATTTACCAGTACTTAAATAATCAGGTAAAAAAACGAGAATTTTTTACCTGTTTTCCATAAAATCTAAATTGTTTTTTTGATGTAATACCAAAATTAATAACTTTTATTATTCACAAAATATTGATATAAGAATTTTCTAGACACTATAAAAATAAAGTCTCAATATTTTTATGAGAATTTAAACTTTGGAAGTTCAAATGTTTAATAGATTTATCAAAATCAATGAAAATACATGACATTTTAATTTGAATACCTAACGTTTAAAAATTGAATAGGTACAATAGATTCCTCATAACTCATAAATTATTTTTACTGAAATTAAAAAAAGGAGGATAAATTGAAATAAATTTTTTATGATTAATTGAAGTTCAAATGGTAACGACATTCGATATTTAAACGAATAATATCAAATTATCATCTATTCTAATGATTTTCATTATTTTATTATTATTCCAATAATATTAACTACCTATTGAAACTGTAACATTTCACTATTACTTATTATACTTATATTTACATAGAAATTATTGAATAATTTGAACTAATTTTAAGCTAATTATAAGAATTTGAATTTGTTGAATTAATTTTTTCAAATAGTGTTGATAACATTTTATGGCTAGGTCAAAAAACTTGCCTAATGTCTACATTAGTAATTTATTAGTTAATACTACAATTTATTCATGATATTACGTTATATACTTATCAGGTAATCCACAAGACTGGAAACTGATGTTTAATACCAACGTGTTAGGACCGAGCATTTGCAGTAAAGAAGCCGTGAATATCATGAAGGAGCTGAAAATCAACGGTCATATAGTAAATATAAATAGGTAATAAACTTTTACCCTTTTTAATTAATTTTACAATGTGTGTGTATTTTTATTTTATGTTTTTCTCATAACCTCTTAAAACAGAAATACATAATGCTTTAAGTTTTTACATCAGTATTTGTTCTGGTACTAAGGTGAATCTAGTTGGTACCATTTAGTCTAGCTGGGGTCAAAAATAAAACATTCCCAGTAGTTATAAAAAAAATCAGGAAAAATAAAAAATAAACGGGAATTCCAAGACCAGTTTTGTTTTTTGTAGTGACTAATAAATCAATAACCTTGGAAACTTTACATTTTTACCAAATATTTAGACGACCATTTTCCAGACACTTTCAAAATATTTTGACAGTTCTTGAGCGGTCTGTATTAATAGGCATGAACAATTTTTGTTTTTTTTTCAATTATTATCAATAAATATTATTTTACTCAGTCAAAAACTTGAAAATTCAGCACAAGATTCCTAATCAGTTGTTATTATAATACTTAAAAAAAAAAGTTGAGAGTAATCCACAATACATATTTATAATCGTCTGAAGTTAGAATTTTGACAAAATTCGTCAAAATCAAAAAACTTTGCAAATTCATTTTTTTGTTAGAAATTCATACAATCTTAAATTGAATACAAAATTCCTCATAAGTTTATCTACCTTAAGCAAGAAAAAAATGTTTACCGGAAAATTATATTACTTAATGTTTTTTGAAGCGTTTAAGGTTCATTTTTTTCGGTTAGATTATTTGGTGTTGTTCCAGTAAGTATATTAAAAATATGATAATATATTATTATAACTCTATCGTGTACACGATTACCTATAACCTACAAAATTATTATACATTTAATTAACTTACTGCAGTATAAATGTCTAAATATCTAAATTTTATTTATTTATCGTTGTTGTGGAAATTTCGTGTTGTGAAAATAATTTCGTTCCAAATTGCTGGACATTATACACTCCGTAAAGAAGTATCACTTCAATACTAATGATACGTAGGCATGATTTGCGCTTATGAGAATCTTAAGACAAGATTCATTTAAGTTACGATTATTTGCAAATTATTTTGTAGTTAAGAATTTATAAAATGTTCAATTTGTAAGGATTGAAAATTTAAATCAAGGTTCCTCTTACGTATTTAATATTGTAACCATAAAAACTAAAAATGATACAAACCCAGTTTTTTTCATAGATAGTTCTAAGTTCTAAGTAAAAGTTTAGAGGAAATTAGATATTTTAACAAAGAATAACGATTTTAGTTATTGTGTTGTATCTAATCTAAAAATATTATTCGTGGACACTTGAAATTTTTGAAGTATATCAATATGTTAATAGCAATAGATAAAATAAACTTAAAGTAATATATACTTATGGTTGCCTATATAACTATAACTATATAATATTAGGCCATCTTCTTATTCGCAGTTACAACTAATATTTCTTATTTCTTATATCTAAACAAAGAAAAATTAAAGCCTTTATTATAATAAATTAAGCAATTAAATATTACATTATATTGAAAGGAGTACAAAAAATGTCCTCACATTAATTGTGGGTCTCATTAATCTTCGTTTGTTGTCTAAAAATCAGAAAGTTGGAGATGAATACAAAATTGTAATTTTATAAAACGTTTGAAACAACATATACGTGTTTTCATCTATTATATTATATAGAATTTTAATTTTTGTGATTTTCTGGTGTAGTAAATTGACAATGTTATTTTATTACAATTTAATTATCCAACATACATTCTATTTATATTCAAATGCATTATAAAATGCTTGATAAAAATGAAAAAAATGTAACTTAACAACATTCAATAGTCTATGAATAATTTGAACATTATTTTCTTATGATATAAAATTAAGTTTTGTTATTTAATCAAAATGTGTGAAGTATAGAAAAGTGAAAAGAATCACATTTTTATTTTATTATTTAGAAGCAGAATATTTGTGTATTTCTATGTAAAAAAATAAATTTTTTAATAACTAGGTTATTAATTAATATTTAAAAGTTTAGATGATTGGAGCATCCAGTAAAATATTGGTCCACTACTACTCACTTCTATCTCCTAAAGAAAAATACAGTTTTTGAATAACTTCAAATAATTATGCATACAAATTAAAAAAATGTTTGCTTGCGTGAATCGAGTGTTAATTAATTAATTCTCACACGATTAGATGCAAGATTTTCAAAAATTGTTTATTGATATAATTTATGTAATTGATATGATTTATTTATTTTTTATTTAGGATCTAAAAAGGTAGATTCATAGGTAGATATATACATTTTTATTGTAATTCAGGCATTACTAATAGTAATTATTTTTTAGTTCCTTCTCCAGGTTTGTTATAGTTTGATTAAAATTAAAAATAAAATAACGATTATTAAATAAATTATACGTACATTATTTGTGTAAGCAATGATTTATTAAATTCAAATTTATCACATATATTACAGTGATCCACTCGACATTTAGGTACTGGGTACAGCCCACTTGCCTATTTTTTTCTTACCAATTTATTCATATTATATTAAATTTACATATTAATATATTATTATATTTTGTTTCAGTGATATTGGCCATTATCCACCAACGTTAATGGCCAACATGTCTGTCTATAGTGCGACCAAGTTTAGTAGCGTTTCAATAACTGAAAGTTTACGAGAACTGTTGGCCTTACACATGTTACCTGTCAGAGTCACTGTAATTAGTTTATTTTTGAATATACTATATACAGAGTTGTAACAGGAAGACCAGACAGATAAAATAACTTTTTTTCTTACTAATATTAAATTTTTTTTTTTAATCTAATTTAAAGTCACTTGCGCTATACGTATAATATAAAAACATAATTTTTATTTTTTAATACTTGAAACAAACAATTTTAAATTTGATTTACATTTTTTTGGGAAAATTCAAAATAGCCAATTTGTAAAAACTTTTATCTTATTCAAGTGGTTTTTAAAATTGTTTAAAATATCAATATTTTTTCAAGTAAATTAATTAAAAACGTAATCATTGTTTTCAAAATATTATTTTTGGGAATTTCTTTACATGAGTATATTTCTTAAACTATTTACTAACCGTATAATTTTCACAATTTTTGTGATGCGTTTAAGTAACTACATTTTTTTTCAGTCAAATCTTCCTGTTACACCCTGTATAGTATAATTTATTGTAATGAATTATTATAACAACAATATTTAATCCTAGAAATAATTTTTTGTAATGTTCAGAGTATTAGTCCGGGATTAGTAGATACCGAAATGGTTGAAGATGTTATGCCGGGTGCTCCAATATTGAAGCCTTCAAATATAGCTGATGCAATTGTATACGTTTTGGCCGCACCGCAATACGTTAACGTAAATTTTATTTGAATTATAAATAAATTAATAATACTATGATTAAAAATTAAAATTTGAAATTCTATAAAACTTATTAATAGTTATGACGTATGAGTTATGGCTTAGGTCTTACTGTCTTAAGTTAGGTATTAACTTATAACGATTTCATGAAATTTCCTGTGTTTCTGCGTATAGAATATGTTAATGTTTTCAAGTTTATTTCAATAATTTATTACTAGTTAAGTATTACTTTCAATAAGTATTTAAGTCTAAATTTTTTTTTTTTTACAGATTTCTGAAATTCTTATTCGGCCAACAAGTGAGACAATGTTACCGTTTATTAAGGATGCGTTTCGAGAATTAAATATTAATTTGTAATATTATTCACGACACGTAGGTATTCGCTAATCTAATATTTCATGTACCTATACGATGTGTTGTAATGTATTTGGTGTATTGTTGATAATTTTGAAATGTATTAAATCATTAAATTTGTAGTCCTGTTACGGTTTCTTACTAATACAATAAAAAATATTTTATTAAAGCTATTATTTGAACTAAACAATATAAATAACCTACTTTATACCTATTTGAATTAACAGTTGTCAATAAAATTAATAGGTATTAGTTGTTTTGGAATTTGTTAGGCCGATATTATACAAACCATAGGAGGAGTGGTGTTTAATGACGGTGAAACACTAAAACAGTAATCACCACTAGGTGGATCTCCGACAATGTGAAACATAAGTATATCCCATAGTTATTTTATCTGAAAAATACAAATTAATTTAACAATGCTTTTGCATTCCTTAACACTTATTATCACACTCAGATACTCTACAGTCTACACATTTACACCAACAACATTTTAAATCAACATAACTTTGAAGAGTTAATACAATATACAAAGTTAATTAGATTATATTCTAAATGGTATATGAATTAAAAAAAAAAAAACTATTTACTTTATATTATATTGCCGATCAAAACAGAAGACTAAGTAGGTAGGTAGGTAATTATTATAAGGCATAGATATAATTTACTCAATTGTTCAAATAATAGCTATCACTTATTGTGAAGTAGGTATATAAAATAGATTGTATTACATTTTTAAGTCTTATAACTAAAAACTAAAGATTGTATGAAAGGTCACTTGTTAGTTGTTTGATAGTTCAACTTGTATTTAATTAATACAACGTACCTATTATGTTTCAATTTAATTTTCAAAAATTTTTTTAAACGCAGCTTACATTAAAGTGTTTTCCAATGATTATTTTTGAAACTTATATAGGAACAGAAACACAAAGTGATGAATAAGTAAACATTTCTTATTTAGAAAATTTAGAATTTATGTGTAATGGAATAATTCATAATATAATATATATATTGAATGCATCACTGATTGCTTTTCAGCATATATTTATAATATTTTGTTTATCCTAATAACCAAGACACAAGTACTTCCCTTATAAAATGAAACAAAAATATACCACATTATGCAAGAGTAAGAGAGCGTGAGAGGTAAATATATTATATTTTCCGGTAGGTAGTATACTGCCGTGCTTAGCGAAAAAGCAGTATCTCCATCTAAGCAAAATGTTGGGAAATCGACTAAACAGGTTTAGACTCATTACTGATCCGTGCACAAAGTATAATTAACATGCAATCCTAAAATAAACGTGTATAGTGTATATACTAATTTTATATCATAGAATTGATTTTATGAGTTTTTAAATATTTTCGTTAATTCCTTGACCATCAAAATGGACTTACTGCTTATTTGATAAGCACTATCAGAAGCAAATTTACAGTATATCCATTTCTAGGGAGATACTGTATATTTTATTCTAACGAAATTTATTATAATATGGAGATACTGTTTTTTTTTTTAAAAAACTATATAATATTATAAGGAAAATTAATAGAAAAATCTATAAAGTAATTACTAACTTAGTAGTAAATAGTAATAACTAATGACATATTTATATAATACAGTTGGTACAATATACATATTATTATATACATAAATAAGTTGCAAACACTTTTGAGCAAGTAAGTACTTTTTACTTTAAATTAGCAATTTATAAAATAATTTTTAAAATATTTAAAAATAATTTAATTAGACTGACATTTTTATAATAATAACTATCATTATATTAACATTTTTAATTTTCGTTGTCACTGTATAAATCTGGTGCTTCAATAGCACACGGAAAATCTAGCCAGAATGTTTTCCTTGTTTCTGGCATTAAAGGAACTAATGTTTTTATGATGTTTTCCCTTTTGCTTGGATGAATACCAAGAACTTCAGTTTTTTGGTCTGGTTTTGAAATTCCATTTTTAATGATTGGACAATATTCACTGTAATCAGTTTTGTAAAGCAAATAATTCAACCCTTTTTTCTGCCTTTATATGAACAATGTCACTAAGCATTAGTCTTATATTTTTTTTGTTCAATTTGTAAACAGAACATTCTGATTTCCAATCATAGAAGTCATAGAAATAATTCAGTATTCCATAAAATTAATAATGAACATATCAGCTGTGTGACCACGATTGATATACCTTTAATATAAATCTGAAACCGTGGTTGTGACTACACAATATAATTTATACACCAATATTATCAAATAGTAAATACGGATATACTGTGTTTTTAGTTACTGTTTAAAATGTTTTGAAAATAAGTGAAATAACAGTCACTTTTTACAGTATTAGTCTAAAAATATTTTAAAAACTACATTGAGTATAGAAAATTATAATTTAAGTAACAGTGGAGTGTTTAAATGTTTCCACCATAAATATTTTTTTGAATTCCTACATTAAAAACTAAAATAGTTTAATGAGAAATTGTTATTTATCTACACATAATATGAAATACAAAATAATTTGCTAATTTTATCTTGATTTTGAAAAATATCTTTTAAATTTGAACTTTTATATTTTTTAACTGAGCAATGGACAACTAGTGGGAAGCCTTGCACCAAATGTCCACGCTGTTATACTAAAAAAATGTCATCAAGCACAAATCAAATAAAACGTGTAAAAAAGAATAAATTCAAATGGTCTAAAATATTTTAAAACTTATATCGTACCTAGATGGTAGATATAGTAAATGCTAATATAAATATTTAGTGAATACGATAAAAACCCTCTCAAAGTTGAAAATTGGATCAATTTTTATATAATAAACCGTGTATTCACACTCAAAAAAAATATATCATTGTATTAATTAATATTATCGCTCCGTTCAGAATCTAAAAATGTTCGTTAAATATTTGATATTCGTGTAGGTACTTACATCTAAATATAAGTTTTAATATTCAGACTTTTTAAAATAGTAATATACATTTGACTACATTTCCAAATAGAAGTGATTTTGTCAAAAACATTAAGGTAAAATAATAAGGACTGTGCAAAATGTTAGCTTTAGATGCATCTTAAAATTATTAACAAACATGAGCAATAAGTTTTCCTAAAAATAATGTTTTCATAAAAGGAATTGACACTTAGGTACCAGTGATTTGCACGGCTCAAATAATAATCTTGAACAATTATTCCATCCCCCACCGCTATTAAAATCAATAAAACCACTATTTTTCAATAAAAGGACATTCATTCATAAGGAGATGACGATGACGCCGAATAAAACAGGTAAAGATATATGTATTTTATTATACGTACACAGTACACACACTACAGATAAATGTCAAAGAGTTGCGTCTTTCATTTTAACGATCCCTACATACACTTAATCCCGAATGAGATATTATTTTTGTTTTTACGTACTGTCATATAATAATATAATACCTATATAATAGATATAATGCGATGATGATTATAATGATGGTAAATATCACATACAGAAAAGCTATATATTTTGTTCATTATTAATAACTGCAGTTAAAGAAACAAATGCTCTTAGCATCATTTATTTGACAACTATCGAGTAACATATCTATATCTATAAATATTATATTTATACTTTTGACACATTTCATTCATTACGGTTTCGTTTGGACAATTCATTTTTACTTCAGTGTAATACATTGTTCATAATAAAATCCCACAAATAAGTATTTTTATCGAGCTTGTTTTATCATGTTTATTTTACGACGTAAGTAAAATTTGTTTTTTTTTTACTTCATTAAGTTTTGTCGACATTTGATGTTACGTTTTATTAATTAGGTGAAAGTATGGCATGTTTTCGTATATTGTATTATTGTATTCGTTTATCCTATGGAGGCGGCAATATAGTATATTACAGGGGTGCATTTGGAAAATATGCGCCCCGGGGCAACGTATTTTTGCCGCTCCTACCCCCTCCCAAAAAAAAAAAAAAAATAATAATAATATATGCAATTTTATTAAACATCATTCAAACATTGAGGTTATGTAAAAACTTTTCCTCCAAAAGGTTTTTTTCAGCTTTTAAAATCTTCTTCGTGCTTATCTAGTAGCAAAATTATTAATAACACTGTTATAATTTAGTTTTGTTGTAATGTCGTTATCAATATTTAATCTTTCCACTTTTATATTTGATCTTAGGTATGATTTTACTCTTTTTAAAGCTGAAAAAGACCGTTCAGTGGAACAGTTACTACATGGTGTACATAATAACATTCTTAACGCAATAACAATGTAAGGATACATTTCAGAAAAATCATTATTTTTGATAAATATAAGCATTTGCTGAATATTTTTTGGTCTTTCATCAACTTTGAGGTTCTTTATATGTGACTTAAAGTGAATACATTCATTGGGAAAAGAACTTCCTAAATCATCAACATAAATATCTTGAAGACATTTTGCCTGTTCTCTGATTTCTACGCTGTTCAATTTTTCCAATTGAAAGAAAAACGAGTATACTTTTCAAATAACTGATCATAGGCTATTTTTCTTTTTTCTAGCTCATTTTTGATTCTATCTAAGATAACAAAATATGACGTACTTATCTTATAATTTATGTCACTGTTGGCTTCATCATCTATATTTTCGTCATTGAATGTTTTCCTTTTTTTTATGCGCTTGTTTACTGTGTTCTTAAAATGTCCAGATGAAATTGAAATTTATTTAGTTAAAAAAAGAGTGACTAGCTTTTAAATATAATACCTATATACTTCATACTTATACTAAATAAATAAAATAGCAAAATAAAACAACAATTTACATTCAGTTGTTAATGTTGAAGATTTAAACCTCTCTTGAATTTTCATACAACTGTTTAAAAGAACAGTATGGTCTGATTTTTAAATTACCATGGGCAATAGTACATTTTGGCCAAATTGATAGATTCAGTACACAAAGTACATTCTGATAAATTCTCGCCATCGGCAGTAGTGCATTTTGACGCAATCTTAGTATATTTTATCAATTTATTGATAGGAAATAGTACGTTTAGGCATAATTTGATGATTTTAAACGATTCCCTTCCATTTAAACAATATGTTTTGATGTATAACTCATATTTTCAATTTTTGGCAATAGTACACTTTGGAATGTCGCCCCTCATTTATAACATAACAATTAACAAACCTGAAATTGTTTAGCGATCAATTTCGTATGTGTATTGTGTAAACGATTTATGTAAATTACATATTATTTTCAAATTGCTTCATATTTTGTTAGGTACCTAGCGGCTAACATTACTTTAGAACAAATTTCAAAATTATATATTTTATATTATTATAGTTTTTAATAAATATATAGGTACAAAAACTGCCGCCCCTATAAATTTGCCACCGGGGGCAATTGCCCCCTTTGCCCCCCCCCCCTAAATGCGCCACTGACTATATATTAAAAAAATAATAGTAAGGAAGTCATAGTTATTGAAAAAAGTTCAAAACTCAGATTTTTGGTTTTGAGTGAATAATAGGTGGTAGGTATTCAACCTATTATGTATAATGTATATATCTCTATTAGTTATTACCACACCCACTTTTTTTATTATTTACATAAAAAACATAAGCATATTATATAGAATAACAATTATTGGACAACATGAATAAGTGTGCCATAGATAATCCATGCAAATAAAAACGTTATTAATTTTTGGCTAGGTATAGGTACCTATTTTATAAAATGTGTGATTATAATCTAAATAGGTGACTTACTGGATAACTATGTATCTTCCTTCATAAATTCAATAAACAACTGGTTATTTATGAAGGTACTTAATTTCAGTTTTAATGGAGTTACTTATTACTTTGTACGTTAGTTTTGAGTTAATGCTCTATGGATATGTTAAATTATATAATATAAAAAAAAATAAAAAAAAATACATTTACCAAATAATTTTCCGATGACCGCGTTAATATACTTAACGCGATATGTATACATCGATTTAGTGAAATTTAGTAAATCGATTAGGGTATTGATTACTTTTTTTTTAGAGCCAGCAAATCCTCCCCATGTGTTTAGTTGCGTTTTGATTACACTATTCCAGTTTTATGGGGTATAAACACTCGTTTAATTTGATGTTGTTCGGTGTTTTATTGTTTCCAATTTGATCGCACAGCCTAAATGTATTTTATTTAGTTTCGTCTGTTACGCACTATAGTATAATATTCCCAAATAACATTAATACACATCAAATCACATTCATTTACACATAATATATTATTATACATTTGTATATACGATATATAGATACGCACGGCAAGCGTTAAGCGAATCACATAATCTAAAAACTGTTAACAGTATTTTAACAATCAGTTGTCAGTAGACACATATACAAGCTATTAGAAATTGTATATTTTATATTATACAAGCATACCAAAGCGTTATAGCCTTATAGGTATATTATTATGTTTGGACATTGTTTGCGGTGACACATTACAATATTGCTTGTCTTACATAGGTTCGACTATACGAGAGCAGTTCCCTATAATAGTTATAGGTTTATAACTGTGTAGTATATTACCTACATTAATAGGTAGTTCACTAGTGACATACCCATGTGAAGCTCGACGAAGAGGATATGGGGATTAAAATGTACTAATGCAAAACTTGACAAGGATATCCCCCTTTACGCCCCTCTTAAATCAATACTTCTTGACGTTTTGTTTTTAAGTGTATTATAACTATTCATTTTTATTTTATTTAAGAGGACTCTACACTCTTTTGCATTGTCTTTGTTTCACAAAAGCATAACATACCAAATTCTATATTCTGAATAATCCATTTAACTCTGTTATAGTGTTATGTTCAACATTAAAGTGAATTGACCTATTATCAAATTTAGAAGTAAGAATATTATTAAGCGCGAGATTTGAGCCATTTTTTGAATGCATGATATATATCACTATGAACTGGCAGGTCAGAAGAATTGTTAATTGAAAACGCTGGGAAAAAGAAAAAGAAAATGTATTAAGAAAAAACAGGAATTTTTACTCAAAATTGGTTTTCGTCAAAACGATTTTCGTTTTTGGAGTAACTAAAACAAATAACCGTAGATACATGACATTTTCACTGAATATTTATATTAGCATTTTCTCTACACCATAACATTTTCAAAATATTTTACTTGATTTGAGCTGTTTATGGACATTTTGTGTTTCCATTTTTTTAGATTTTTTTCTATAATTTTCAATATCATATTATCAAAAAGCTTTACAAATTGAATACAAGGCTCCTAATATATTGTTACAATGGCAGTTGAAAAACATTAAAAATACATACTCACAATTATTTTTATAATAAGTATTAAAAGTTCAAATTTAAAATTTAAAAACTTATGAAAAGTTCAACTTTTATAGCTGAAGATTGAAAATTTAAAACAAGGTTTCACATAAATATATATATAAATTACTTTATTCAAAATAGTATTATCAAATATACTTAGTAATATTTCCTAACGGACTCTGCTCCGAATCGTTTTTCGTATACAATGATATTATATCATTGAATTCAAATTTAACACTATCCATTACAGTGAACCACTTTCAACTGACTGTACACCCATTTGCCTACCTTTTTTTCCCTTGCTTTTGGAAACTACAGAGAATTCTAAATTTTGACCTCTCCAATGTGCCAACTAGATTCATTTTCCCGAAAAAAATATTGAAGTTGAAAATCGAAGTATCATTTCGACTACTTATCGTGTAGAGATACAAAAAAAACACTCACACATCATTGAAAAATCAATACATTCATCATTCATCGCTCCTCTCGGATCCAAGATAAAATATAATATTATTTGTATTGATATTAATTGAACAAATATTATGTTATATTATGACTTAGCCTATTATATAGCTTGCATGATATTTGTGTTGTAACTATTCTAATATACTAGAAAAGCAAAATATATACTTACGACTTACATATTATCAACATTTTAATTTTAGAATTATAAAAAACGTTGTACACATAATAATGCATATTATTATGTGTATCATAAAAACCCCTATTCTACCACATGTATAACATATACTGGCATACAACATAATTTATATTATTTTTATTGTTATTAGGATCAAAAACAGTGAATGCCTTTATCATACTTCCAACGTCGATCCGTTAAATTTACAACATGAACATTCGTGTGTATATTATACAATCGGTTGTGTAAACAATTTGTTTTTGATAACACTCTACATTGAAGTATACCTATATCTTATATATGCAGGAGTTAATATGTACTTAGATATTTTATTATAGGTACTTAAATGGCTAAATATTTTAAAAAGTCCAACACAATTTAAAAAAAAACAATTGTGGGCAAAGACGGTCAGTCAGCCTATGATATATTACTTAGTATATTTGATGATACTATTGGGAATAAAGTAATTTATTTATCTGTTTACATGGAACCTTGTTTTAAATTTTCAATCTTCAGTTATAAAAGTTGAACATTTTATCAATTTTTAACTACAAAATCACATTTTGATTTTTAATTTTTAATTTGATAAATGTTGTGAAAATTTGAACTTTAAATGATTATAAAAAAAAATTGTGCCTATGTATTTTTAATATTTTTCAACTGCTACTATAACAATTTATCAGGAGCCTTGTATTCAAGCGGTTTTACCCAAAAAATTATTTTATTGACATTCATAAAAAAAATAAACTAAAAAAATGGAAACTGAATATGTCCGTAAACAGTTCAAAATATTTTGAAAATTGTATCACGTATAGAAAATGATAATATAAACACTTGAAAAAAATTTAAATTATCTACAGTTGTTCGTTTTTGTTTTACAGCAAAAAAAGAAAATCGCCAAATGAGAAATCGAGTAAATATCCAATGTTGTAAAAATGTATACATATTTATGAATATTTTTTTATATTTTTCATCTGTCATAGTAACAATATATATGAGGACCCTTTTAAAAATTTTAATTATAAATTATAAAACGTTATTCATTTATAAATTATAATGAATATAACTAATATTAGTAGATATATACATATTTATGAATACATTTCTTAGAATCTATATAATTAAAATAAACATCTTGCAACCCACAGTTTGAAAAACGCTGCCATAACATATTATTTTAGCCACATGGGTAGGTACGTTTTAAAAATTATAAAAGATTAATTACATTTTTCGGATACAAAGGCCCGATGTTAAGACCTTAAACTCTTAAAAATATAGTTATAAATAAAAATAAAACGTCGGCCCTGTACCTAACTATTATTGGTAAAACACCTAGATTTAAGTAATACTAACGGACTATGATAGAATGAACTGACAATCAACTGTCCAGCGGGTATCGGGTAGCTGGGACCGTTCAAGGTATGGAATAGGCTTGAGCGAGGGGGTGTATAACATCGATTCTCAAATTTGCAATTCTAATTAGTTATTTACAATGTGTGTTTTTTCTTCAAATATCTGTCATAATAAGTAGTCAAAATATGCTTAGATTTTCAACTTTAGTAAATTTTCTAGTGGAAAGTGAATCTAGTTAGTGCATTCGAGAGGTCAAAATCAAAAATTTCCAGGTCGGAATAATATACATTTTTACCTCAAAATGCGGTTTTTGTTATTGTGAAACTTTAAAAAGTAACAGTAGGTAAATACATTAAATTTTCAACGAATGTTTATATTAGAATTTAATAGAATGTTCAAAATATTTTGACTCGTTTTGAGCTATTTGAAAGCACAAGACAGTTAAAATATTTGTTATTATTTTTTTATTACTGTCGATAAAAAAATGTTTTCCAGGTAAAAAAACTTTGTAAATCTATGACAAGTTTTGTTAATGGCAATTAAAGAAAAAATCGATCGTGGATAATTTATTATATTTTATGAGCATCTGAAATTAGAATTTATAATAATTTATACATATAATAATTATAAATGAATTATGTGCTTATAAAAAGTACCATACTGAGGGGATATATATATATATTATTGGTACTTATAGCTCCTATTCGGAAACGTCTCGGCGTCTCATGGATCAGAAGTAAATAAGTACCTAGATATAATACGAAAATAATAAATCAATGATTTACAATTTAGTATTAACGAATTTATTGCATTTTAACCAGATAATAATGAAAATGAAAATGAAATTGATTAATATTAATTTATGTTATATTGTTAGTCTAAAACAAACAATAATATATAAGAGTAGGTATAGTAAGGTCAGTGCATTGTTTAAAAAATTTTCATTGGGCGAAAACAAAATGTTTCCTCGTATTAATTAGTCAATTATATTAGGTAATTATTTCAGGATCACCTCTCATAGTTATTAAAAATAAATCTTTATGCTAGAAGTAATTAGTAGGTAAAAGTAAAAAAAAAAAAAAAACATAATTTATTTAAAAGAAGATGTAATTTCAAGAAAGACATAATACATAGATAATATTAAATTATTAACAATTTAATATATTATTGCGTAATGATCACTTATCTATTCTATTAATTAGAAAAATACTATAGAAAATTATGTTTAGACTTACCAATATTTGTGCATAAAACTTTTTTATGAATACACGATTTTTATACGTTTCTTGTTCAGAAAAATGTAACGTCGCTCCTTTGTACTTAAACACTTAGGGCAATTTATTCTACTACCTATTAATTGCGTCCCGCGAATATTGCAAGACTGTTTATTAGTTTTTAATATAGTGTGGCAGGATACAGCACGTTATTTTGTGCACGTTCCTGTGCACAATTATGTGAAGTTATTACGACATATTATATTTGTATCAGTTTTTCAAATAATGTAGTATAACTGCTTATTTTTAGATAATAATACAATTTCCCTGTTGGGTCTGTAATGTTTAAAAGATATGGTAATTTATCTGTTGCATATAAACCAATAACTTCGTCACAAAACGTTGTTACATTTTCATTTCTGAAAATACCTTCAATGTCACATCTTATCGCTTGAGGATTTCACGCATTTAAAAAAGACCATTATCATAATATGTAATTAGTAACTACCAACAAATTTATTGTAATCACTACCTAATTATATTTTTTTTACATAGAATAAAAATTCTTCTTTTATAAATTGTGTATCGCTTAGTCTTTAAAAACAGTAAACTAGGTGACAACATATTTTCACTGGGTGACATTTATGTCACCCAGTTTGCCAGCTTAAAACATGCACTGGTAGGTATAGGTAATAATATGAACACTAGATATTATTATAGTATCAAAATTTTATTTTATTATATTGGAATTCTAATTAAAGTTTAGTATTTTTTATTTAGTTTTTCGAATATAAGACCATAACAATTTTATATACTTGTATGTAATAGTAGAAATGAAAACCAAAATGTTCGTCTTATTAAAAATTATCCTATCACTCCTACGTCAAACCGCGATCGTACATGTACAATTGACGTTATTTTGTATACACTGGTCGTTTACAGTCGCAAGTTAACAATACAATTTACGATTGAAAATATTTGCCAAAATGTACTAACTTTAACACTTAAAAACTAAAATAATGTTATGTATCTATTTGATAAGTATTATTGTTATACCTATACTCAATCATAAAAATAATTTTTTTTTGTCTAGTTCTTTAATCCATAGTAAAATAAATAATAGTATTTGAAGATGTTCGACAATCGATCGAATATAATGCAATCATAGCAGTATAATATAATATCAATGATTATATATTTTATAAATTATTTTACATCCATCATAGTTATATATATGTAAAGTATTTAAAGTAAAATACTGTCTTACGACTTAGGCTCACAATGTCATAATAAAAATAAATCCATATTATGTCCAAACCTCTGATATTTCGATAATTTGACGGCGGCGTTTACCTAATTATTATAGAGTGATCACATTGAAACCCAATACCCGTAGATACACTCCTACAAGCGAGCTGTACACCAACGAGAGCGCTAAAAAAAAGACATGCGCTAAACTCTCGACAACGGCGAGCATCACTATAGCCGGTGAACAGTAGTTTTGGACATTCTTATTTTACGTGAGCTCAAAAGAAGTCTTGTTGGTATAAGAATATATCGTCCCACGGCGTCTCAGAGGTAATTATTATGCATTATATTTTATTATAATCTTAAATCATTTTATCGTGGTTATTCAGACATTATTATTTAGACGATTATTACCGATCGTAGATTTTTAATACAATTTTTTTATACATCATAACTAAAAAATTATTTAATGCCTTACAAATTCAAAATATTGTATCTTAAAGTGCATTTACATTTTTATTCTATTTAACAAGTTTTGAACAAAAAATTATTTTGTATTTAATTTAAAAAAGGTTTGTTGGACTGCACAATTTAAAATCGTCTACGTGAACATTTAATCTAAAAAAAAGAATTATTCTCATTTAGTTTTCCATCACCATTCATGATCTTGATTTTAAATCGTAGAATCCGTTCAAAAATGTATGATTAGTAATATTCTTCTAGTAAAACCTTATTATCACGTATTATTATTTTTCTTAGTAAAAATGTTTAAACAAATTTCTAAAACAAACAATCTAAAATGCTCTAAAAATAACCTTAAAATTAAAGGTAGGTATTGTAAAAAATGAAAAAAAAAATGCAAAATTAAACTTCTTATTCTGATTCGAAAATATTTATATATTTTTATATAACCAGCATAGCATAGCTAGGCTTAGAAAAACAATTCAATGTGCACCAAAACCCCAGCCCGGTAGCCCTAACCGCAACCATAAAAACAGTTATAGCATGTTCATAAAATCGAGAGTAGGTACTGATATAGGTACTCATTTCACGTCTATGGTTTTTAATTACATTTATTAATATAATTGGAAAATTAATCTGATAAAATATACCGATGAAAAATATTTATAATTATTGTCCGTGTCTAAAGTAAATTATAATATCCAAAGGTTATTTAGTGACAAATTATTTTTATCTTGTACAAATATGTTAAGATTATGTCATATAAGATATATAATTTTTCAAATAGGCACTATCTCGTAAAATTCAAACAAAATTGAAAATATGGAGGAGCCCATGCAAAAACTAAATATAAATATAAAATTATAATGAATAACATAGACCTTTCAAAACTCAAAAGTTTATTTTTTTTTTAATATTCTTTTGTTTCGTTGCTAATTTAAAATGCTTTGAGCAATTATAATTCAAATGTGTAATATTTTTATTATTTTTGAGTCCCAAAAAAGTTAATAAATAGGTATAAATTATTTGATTAATAGTTAAACAGTATATTGTATTCCGATCAGACACTTTTTAGAGTTAAAAGTCCATTGAGATAAAAATGTTTTTTCTTGTAAACAGAATTCCAGGCGTTTTTTGAAAATGTGTTTTACGTAAGAATAATAAAAGTCTCTGTATGACAACGGCCGTTGCAGTCGATGATAATAAATCGTATAGAATAGTTTCTCATTACATTACCTATATTAGTAGTCAGTAGATACCTACATAATATATTGTATTATATGGCTTGAATTTCGTTCACCCTTTGTCTTTCCAAATATCTCGTGTATCGGATATCGTTAATATTATTACTATATGACAATACAGCTGGTTAGTTCTTGTAAAAACGTTTAGTTTTTAGTATCTATTACCGAATTCTGAACGAGACTTTTTTGAAACTGATAATACGAAAATAACTATAATATACGAGTATATTAATTATATAATTTATCTTTTCTTCAAAGATAATATATTAATAGATTGTTTTATTTGTGATCTCGAAGCCTAAATTATGCGAATAAAAATATCCTTGAGTGGCCATAATAAAAGGCTAAATATCACATTTCTGATTTCTCTAGGTACAGTCGTGGTTATAAATGAAATGTAGCTAATTAATTGATTTCTGGGCACTGAAATTTAATTGATTTAAATGGAAACTTATGCTCATATAAAATCAAATGTAGAATATATTAGAGTCTGAACTGTCCCAAGGAAATTTATAATGTCTATAAAATATTTACTAACCAAAAATGAAAATTATCATGAAGAATTAATGGGTAAATATTTGAAAGTTATAATCTGTTTTATAATACAACACAATAGGCACACATAACTTTCTGTAAAATATCATGGTAACAAATATTTTTATATGTTCGATAAAATAATTATATCTAGGTATATTCAAAATCCAGTTAGATTCTTACATAAATATACATATTTAAAGATAGAGAGATCTATAGTTAAAATACATATCATATTTTGTGAATTTATTCTGAAAATTTAAGATGTAAACCCATTTACAACTGATCTGCACTGACGTTATTGATCATCTGAATGAAGAACCACTGAGTGTTTAGTTTACCCACTATTTTGTTTTTAAGTGTTCTTTATAAATACAATTATGTATGTAAGTAATAATATAATATGTACAAATATAATATTGCAATTGAAAATCCTCTACCTACATAATAATATCCCTGCACCACACCATCTACACCCACACGAAGTACTAATTACATCGAAACTTCCATTTTACGAAGTCTCATGGAGCATAAAAAAATTAGCACTATACAGAATTTTTTTGAATGGAATAGAATAAACTTGGTTCAAATTTGGTTTATTTCTCAGAATTATTTCGTTAACGGAAAATTGTATTAAATGAAAATTCGTTGTATGGAAGTTTCATTGTATTAAGCAAAAGTAATAACAATAATTATAGGCCCCTAGGCATGATTAAATATTTAAATATTATTCTTTTTAATTAATTATTTGTATTCTATTTTTAAATCTTAATTGGATTGAGATCTTTATTATTTAAATCATTCAAAATTAATGATAATAAATCCCACGAATAATTGATCAAATTTGCTATTGATATTATACTAATATAATATGCGTTGTTATTAATAATTAATATATCGATAATAAATAGATTTAAATTTTAAAATAGGTACCTACTTATTTAGAGATTCTTCTGTGTAAAGTTTATTATTCTGGATTGACTATTGTCTATAAACAATATTATACAGAGCACGGACTACGGACAACTAACAAGGATTAAGAATAGTAAAATGTTACATGTCGAAATAATTTTGACCGTAAAGAATTTATAATTATTATATAATATAGTCTATGTTTTCAATAAAATTAGTGGGATAAATATACCATGTTCAGAAATATTTCCTATTATACTCTTAACAGTAATGGGGTCTCATTCATCATACACCGTCGTATGTCAGTATGCTAGCGACATTTTATCGGATTATGGTATATCTGGTATATATTATAGTAATTATGAACTATGATAACAAACATTTTTACAATGATCGTACATGGATGTTAATAATATACCTATGCAATTTTTATTTTTTGGCTTTTCAAGAATTTCGTTTTATCCAAATGGATATATTACGTTTATTTACAAAAGTTTAGTAGGTACCTATTGATTTTGTATATCAAATTACACATTAAGTTTTATGGTTTCGATGTTGTGTTATTTGCGTACGACTTGTATGTATCCATAACAATTTCACTGGTTTCGTTCAGAACAAAATGAACAGAAATATTAATTTATGGGATTACTAATTATAAACATACACATCGTAGTTGATAATATTAAGATGCCTATACTGCTACGAACAACCGTAAATTAAAGATAATCCTATATAGGTAACTACATAATATTTATTATATTTTGTTGACTGAAATCTAATAATTCAGCTTTAAAACATAAAAAAAAATGTATTTGGTATTATAGTTTGGAAATCATTGATTTATTGTAATATAATGCCTAGGTATAGGCAATCATTTAGTTTTTTTTAATTAAATTGCTTCTTTATTTTATTTCGTATACCTGATCAATTATTATATTATAATATTATGTATCATTAGGTATATCACACATAATATTCAGTCCTAATAACTAGAATAGTGTATAAATTATTATAATATGATATAATTGTGTATTATTTTATTTTTATTTTATTTTTCTTATAATTTATGTACGATTATTCGTTAACGCTCTACTCCACCACAAGCCTAGGATTACAGGAGTAGATATATTCTTTATCCATGTATATATTTACATCATGTATTTGTATCTTATAAAGAAATTTATTAAATAAAAAAAAAAAAAAATGATTGGATTTATATCTATGATTAGTATAATAATACCTACCTATTATACATATGTACACAAAAAACAATCTCAACTTATTGTTACAAACAAACATTATAATATATTTATATTCAATAGCAAAGCAAAAACTTGGATTAAATATGATGACTGACATTGTGACGTGACCCGATCGTGTTGTATGTAGGTACATACAATGTTAACAATTCACATCATTATACTTTCGTCAAATGCGAGTTAAAGTTGTACTAACCAACATATTTTACTATTCAATACACACGTAAAATAATTACTTGCTTATGAATTAACATTGATGAAAATTAATGACTAATATTATTTAAACATTTTCAATTATTATGAGCTCTTATGACAATAACAAAAATGTATGTATTAAAATTGTGCTTATATATTTTCGATATTTTTAAATTGCTTTAAGTATAACTTAAGAAAAACCTTTTGACTGAGAAACAAATTTAAAATTCTTGTAAATCAGTAGGTTAAAATTAACCTACCTAGGTAGGTACATGATATTTAAAATAATTTTCAAACCTTATACCTAGGTGATATTAAATTTTTTGTTCATGCATTCGAAGAAATATACTTCGTTGTTTAACATTTTAAAAAAACATGGACATTGATCTCAAAAATTTTTTTTAATCAATTTATTAGAATTTTCGATTAATACAAGGTTAAATACACATAGGTTACCTACATGGTAAAAAACTAATCAGATAAGTTTTTGCAATTTGTGAACAATAAAATGGTTGTAATATTACCATAGACCTTATACTCATTATACCTTATATATAGTATAAGGTCTATAAATATTACCTATATTTAGGATTAAAAAAACATGTTTATACAGTACACTATATCAGTAAAACAATTATCTCTCTGACACACATAGTAAAAACATATTGCCGTATTTCAGTCATTGTCATTACATAATTGAAATAAAGGTATCATGGCCAATTACATTAATTGAATAAAAACTAATATTATCCGTAATCCGTGTCAGATGACTTTTATATTTACTTATTTATAAATTATAGTGATTAATAGCTATCTTGAAAATAATAAATTTAAAAAAAGCTTCTGAAAAATACACATAATAATATTATTATTTATACCTAATTTTTGTAATTTTAACTATGTAATCAGTTATCAAAATTAGTAAAATATGGAAAGAGGTTTATGCTATTATAATATAGGTACGTGTGTAAATACGAAGACAATATTATGCTGGTGTGAAAAAACAAAATAGCCATCAATACCATAATAAATATTGATCGAGCTAGAGATCGAATGCACATTTTTTATTTTAATTGAAACATTAAAATATATTTTACACCTTCTATTTTTACTTATGTAATCTATACTTTTTTAAACTAAATTATTACGTTTAGATTAAAACGTTTAATGGTCTTTCTTTCTTTTTTTTTTAATTGCGATAAATACGATATACCTAATTAGCAATAAGTAAGAACATCTAATAAGAGTCATATGTCTACGGTATGTTTTAATACTAGAAGATTAGATACATATACTTCATAATCTCGTGTAGTCATGTAATCTCTTTCGTAAAATTGAATCGTTTTCGAATAAATTGTATCCATCATAATACGGAATAACACTCAAACAATGTTATGAAACAACAGTAATAAATATTTATTTTTGCACGATTTTAAAATATACAAATTAAAGTTAAATAATACAATATAATTTATGTACCTTTAAGTAAGTGTAGGGACCTTATAGAAAAATTGGCTAATTTACAAGTAGACAACTGACAGATCTAAATATATTCTTGGACACATTTACTTGGTATCACTGTATCAGTTGTATAAAAATAAATCTACATATTGTCATCATCAACCTATACACGTTTCATCAATTCGTTTGGCGTATATAATATTAGGTAGGTAAGTATAAATGTATAGGTACCTAATACGCGTAATGTTAACAGGAAATTAAGTTAAACAAATCTCTATATACAGACATCTTAGAAATATGTCTGATAAATAACGATCATAAAAAGTAATTGAGTGTTATTTGTCACTTTATAGTTTTTTATATGTATTTTTATTAGAATTTATCGATCAAGGTACCAGGTGAAGTCGGCACTTAACAAATTACAACTACTTTTCCTAAACTAATCTTATAAGTGTTTTCATCAAACATTATATCGTTTGTTACTTAAAACACTATAATTGATCACCAAGTACCTATACATTTTGGCTGTATTAACGAGATAGTTAAAAATATTTAATTACCGAATTGAATTGGCTGTCAAATAAATTAACAAAAAAAAACTTAATTGCTTTACAACGATTTAACAACAGGAAATTATACAACGCTAAACAGAAGGAATGCATATAAGAATATTTATTGTTTATTAAATTATATTTGATTGATTTGTGTTGAGTTATGAATATTTAATTAATGAAATTGTACTTAGGTACTTCGTTATAAATATCATTGTCAATAGTAATCGACAATACGTTTATGTATTGTAAATTATAGTCATTACATATATTTATGTCTTTGGCAGAGATGAACAGAATGCTAAATATTTAAAAGTGATACCTACTAGATATGAGTATAATACTTGTCTATGAAGTATCATGAATCATGATACTATAATAGATATTCAATACTTAAATTGTCAAAAACTAAATACTAGATACTTGATAAGCACTCAATACATTAAAAACTGAATCAAAAAGTCTTATCATCTTGATGATGATTATTTTTAAAATGTATTTTTTTTAGAACCTACCTATACGGCTATACACGTGGCTATGAATAAGTTTTATGTAAAAAGTCAATATTAAATTATTATCATTTCATTATCTGAGTTTATTATTCTATAATTATTAAAATCAAGTATAATGTTTCAGTGTTAATGTTGATGATTTAAAGAAAAAGTCAGTAACTCATGTCATAAAATACAAGTTGGTAACAAACTAACAAACCATTTTAATCCTCTGCAGGAGTAAAAAAAAAAATGTGGACAAGTGGGTACCGCTCTGCTGTATAATAGTTGTCGAGTACCTATGTCGATGTAATTGATGCGTTATATTTGAATACAATGATAAACCATTGTATACGAAAAATGACTTTGAGCGTAGTCCTAGCATATTTTATAATAATATCATTGTAGTAACACTATGTAGCTTTAACTTATTTTCAAATGGTTGTAAAGTTTTACAAGTTTTTTTTAATTGTTTCGTTTTTATGGTGACAAAAAAGCGTTGATAATTGATATCCATATTTTAGCGGTTTTTTTCGTTATTTTAGGTGGTTTTTCCAGTGGCGTTACATAACTATTAAGAAAATCAAAAAATGCCCTCTCTAAAGTTCTAACTAGATTCACTTTTCTATCAGAAAACTTATGTGAAATCTTGTACTAACATTTCTAATGTTAGCTATGAAAAGGAAAGCTTTTATTAATTGCTAATTGAAAAATAATTTACAAAATTTCTTAAGACTAAAAATAGTTCAACATTGTTTGAAAATTTTATCACGTATGGAAAATGCTATTATAAATATTGAATGAACATTTCAAGAGTCTACGCGTAGTTATTAATTTTGGAAATACAACAAGATCTCAGCAGAATTTTTAATATCGTAAGAACTTATGAGTTAAACTCCTCATAAAAAAATTATGTTCCGCTTATGCATAATTTTTTTTTCGTGTTATAGGTAGAAAAACTTATGTGAAATCTTCTATTACAATTTATTTTCTTAGCTATTAAAAGAAACTCTTTTATGAATTTCTTACTGAACAAATTTTAAAAATGGATGGTATTAAATTTGAATGCAATGATATAATATCATTGAATACGAAAAACGATTCTGAGCGGAGACGGTGTGTCAGTCTAGGATATTTTAAATTATATTGATATTGTTATTATACGGTAGCTGGTAAGTCGAGTTAATATAATTCATATTATTTAATTATTAACCTAAAATTATCAGTGATGCTAGAAAAATATTATAATATATAGGTACTTTTACTCGTTAAAATTGATTTAATTTAATTGATAATATGTAATTTCGTCCAAATTTAAACTTAAAATGTCTCTAAAAAATAACTGTGTTTAAATATTTTTTAGATTTTTTGAATACAGTATGTACTATTTATTAGAATCATTGCTTTAAATTTTCAATCCTTAGTTATAAAAACTGAGCATTTTATAATTGTTTAATTACAATGATGGATAATTTTCGAGATTTTGGCGAATTTTGTCAAAATTCGAACTTTAAATGCTTATAAAAAAAATGTGTGCCTATGTATTTTTAATATTTTTCAACTGCTATTGTAACAATATATCAGGAGCCTTGTATTAAATTTTCATAATTTTTTGCCCAACAAATAAATTTTTATTGATATTAATAGAAAAAAAAACTAAAAATGAAAATTGAAATCGTCCGTAAAAAGCTGAAAAACAGTCAAAATATATTAAAAATTAGATGGTGTATAGAAAATGCTTAAATAAACATTCAGTGAAATTTTCATGCATCTACAGTTATTTGTTTTTGAATTGCAACAAAATAAGAAAATCGCTACATGAGAAATCGAGTGAATATCTAATCTTGTACAAATTTGAACTTAAAATGCTCATAAAAATTTATTTGACTTGCTTATAAACTTTTTTTCATTGATAAAATTAGGCAAACTTATGAGGAATCTTGTATTACATTTTCAAATCTTAGATTTAAAAAGAAAAATTTTTATGAATTTCTAACTCAAAATAAATTGCACATTTTCGTAATTTTTACGTATTTTGTAAAAAATTTGAACTTTGATTACCTATAAAAAAAAATTGTGACTACAGATTTTTAATATTTTTCATCTGTCTTTGAAACTATATATTAGAAGCCTACTATTAAATTTTCAAGATTTTTACTCAACAAATAAAATTTTATTGACATTTATAGAAAAAAAAACTAAAAAAATTGGAAACTGAAAATGTCCGTTAACAGCTCAAAATAAGTCAGAATATTTTGGAAATGCTAGGGTGTGTAGGAAATGCTTATATAAACATTCGATCAAAATTTCATGTATCTACGGTCATTTCTTATAGAGTTATACCAAAAACCAAAATCGATTTTGTCGAAAATTGGTTTTCTGTAAAAATTCCCGTTATTTCCTTAATTTTTCATTTGTTTTTCACGGCGCTCATGAAAACAACTGGTAATTATTAAACAACCTTGTATTACCTAAACGTTAAAATCATTTTACTGAATGGAAAATATTTATCAACATTTATAGACAAAATCGAGTATTTGAATAAAATATATAAATAGCTCAAAAAGAACTCGAAATATTTCAAAAGTTACAACATGTATAAAAGATACTAAAACTGATTCTTAGTAAAAACTTCAATTTAACCTTAATTTTTTTTTGTTTTTCTTGATTATTTTGAAAAGTACTGAGAATTTTCAATTTGTACCTCCCAATATAGGTACCAACCAGATCCATTTTGCTATTGGAAACTACTTTAAAAGTTGAATATTGAAGCATTTTTTTCTACTAGGTATACAAATACCAAAAACACATTTTAATTTAAATATTGCATATTAATCATTATAAAATCAATACATTCGTTGGACTGTAGCAATCAGAATAAAAACGTTATTTAAATTTATACCTATAAATGACATCTATGACATGCCAAAATGGTATAAATAAGCTGTATTTCCTTTATGAATAATTTTCAATAGATTTATTATAATAATATCAATTAAATATAAATCTTATTATTTTAAAAGTTGAATAGTATAGGTACCTACAGGGTAGTATCAAAAACTAAATTTAATCTAACTAGACAAGGATATTTAATACCTAATACAGTAAAACCTGTTTTGTGCAGAATTACACGGGACCAATAAAAATTTCCGTTTTAGGCAGGTTTCCATATAACTGAATAAAAAGAAAAATTAAGTACTATAGAGTTATAATATTCTTGAACGATTAAGGTTGTAACATTTTCCGGTGAATAATAAAAATAAAAATATTAAAAATTAACAAATATCATAGGTTACAATAAATTTTTATTTTTAGTAAATAATTACATAATAAATATTTATTAGATATTTTAAAATAATAATTTAATTCAAAATTTTAAGAACATATTTAGTAGATACATAATATGTATTAATAAAATATTAATATAATACAATAAAGTAAGCAAGTTAGGTTCCTAACTTCCTTACTTTATTTTATTATTTTATTTTTTTATTATAAATTCTAAAATTCGTGTAAAGTTTTTTGTCTGGTTTTTTCTTTATCAATACTTTTTTCAACTTGTATTTTTGCCAATGATGTTGTTTCCAATAACTCACTATCACATTTATTAATTAAAGATTGTTCCAGATTCTTGATGTGAATAAGTTCTTCCTTACTTGTTTTATATTGGTTTTCTTCATAATTTATTTCATCGTCCCCTTCATTATCTTCATTTTCAGAATCCGATTGATTTGTTGATTGATCGTAAATTTACGTCTTCATTATCCAATGCAATTTTAATTACCCATAGAATAACTTAATCGTTGTACGTCATCATATTCTTCATTATCGTCTTGCTTATCGTGTATTTCATTTTCATCGAACTCAGCCGTTGTTAATTGTTTGTGCTTTTAAGTTATTGACAGCTGCATTTAATCATTGAATAGCTTGTAGTACTGTAATATTTATAGATAACTCAGAAAGTACTGATATTTTATCGATATTAGTATTAAGTGATTGTATCAGAAGCCGGCGATAATACAATTTCACACAGTAAATAATACCTTGATCCATAGGCTGTGTAAGTGTGTAATTGAAGTTGTATTAGGTGGGAACCAAGCTGATTTTATGTTTGAAAAATCGAGTTTTGGATGACACGCAACATGATCCAAAAAAATAATGACATGTTTATTGTTTTTTAACAGTTTACTGTTCAGTTTTATTAACCAACTGTCCATAATACTTCCAATCATCCAAGCCTTTTTGTTAGAGTACCATGAGACTGGCAGTTTTTCAATATCAATATTTTTGAAACATTGAGATTTTGCTGCTTTTCCTATTACTAAAGGTTTTTCCATTTCACCAGCCATGTTTCCACAAAGAAGAAATATTTTTGTTCACTTTATGATATGTTTTTCCGTGTATATGATGTGTACCTTTATGATTTACGGGACCAAAAAATAGAAATCCGTTTAAGTTAGACAGGTTCCATTTTATCAAGGGTTTAATCATATATTAAAATATAGAAATCTGCCGGGACCATAATAAATTTCCGCACAGAACAGGATTCCGTCTTATCAAGGATTTGGATAAGACAGGTTTTACTGTATATTATGTATGTTTTTTAATTTTTATGAATACCATGTGTTTAATAAAAAGTAGAAAGTAAATTGTTAAAAAATAAAATCGAAGGCGAATCTATGTGTAGGTATTGTTAATCTTTTTATTGTATCAAGTATTGCCTTTTAAAATTAGCTTAAAAAAGTATCATGTTACAAGATACTCGAAACTATTCAGAAGTATGTGATATGTACTAGGTAGATCCTAGATACAACCATACAACCATAAAATTGTATCTATTATCTATAACAGGGAATGGCAACTGGCGGCCCGCGTACCTTTTTTATCTGGCCCGCGCTACATTTTCAAATTATTTCATATAATTTTAGCGCTTATCTGTATTTTATTTTATTTTATTACATTTTTCTATAAAATGTGGATATAAATTCTTATCTAGCTAACATACTATTTATTTCATTTTATCGGTTTAGTCATATCCATACTGCCGTAGTGTCATACCGCCGTTAGTACTATTATTTTCGTGTTTTGTAGTAATTATTTTAAAAATGTACGCTGAAAAGCGTAAATGTATTTGTTGAAAATAAATTAATACATGTTGTGAAGTTATAAAACAAGAATTTGATAATGAATTAAATTTTGAACATTGCATTACCCACATTGATGAATTAATTGTAGAGTTCAAAAGACGATTTGAAGAAGTTGAACTTATGCGTCCTCAAATAAATTTATTTAATAATCCTATGGCAGTTGAAATTGAAAAGCAAGATCCTTCACTTCAATTAGAATTACGTGAGTTACAAACAAATCCATTTTTATCTGCAAAAGAGATTGATGTGTTATTTAGGAAAACATTACCAGTTGAAAAATATCCAATTCCAAGAGATTTTGCATTAAAAATGTTATCTATGTTTGAAACCACATACATATGCGAATGTACACTTTCGAACTTGAAACATATTAAATCGAAGGAAAGAAATCGTTTAACAGATGAAACCTTGGGACATTTACTAAGAGTTTCAACTACAGAAATAGAAGTGGATTTTACTAAATTGTCTATTGAAAAACCTCATCTTCAAGTATCACATTAAATAATAATTGTAAATATAAATAAATAAAAATAAAAAATAAATGTTAGTAAATTTGGAGGACTCTTTTTTTTTTGCTTTCTCCTATGCACTGCGGCCCGCTAGATTTTAAAGTACTTACAAGTGGCCCGCTAGTCACTTTGAGTTGCCAATCCCTGATCTCTAAGATACGTATATATTACTAGGACTGAGATACACTAATCTTCAATATTGGGCATCCCTGTTTTTCAGTCGTGTCTCAATCAACTGCAACCAAATTCGAAGGTTTATACAATAATTTAGTTGCATTAAAAAGCATTTTATGGAAAAAAATACGGATCTATCTTAACAACTATGCCTTATGTGGATACTATTTCTAAATCCATAATTTATGTAATTTTTGATGTTGGACTTTTGTAGATATACATTTCTAATGAAAATAATATATTATATTTTAACATCTAATCGTGTGCTTCACCACATAGTACATATACCAACTTACCACTTACCAAATTTTAATTAATTTCTGTTGTCTTTATGATTTTTCTAGTACAATTAATTTTGATAAAGCCTAATTTGGTACACCTATCTACACTAATGGATTTCGACGAATATAGAATGAGAGGTAAATACAATTTATATAATAATAATAATTTGTGTAGGTATTACTGTATTATCAAATAGTATAAATAAATTGTTATTTCACACAACGACTAGGTATATTATATAATTAATAAATATTATTTTATTTTTCTTGTGAGGTGATTTCTAAGACTTCTTCAACAATATTGTATTGTAATATTGGAGAGTGTTTTATACATAAATATACACCCAGTCGTATATTATTTTATTGTAGTATCATTTAATATTTAAATAACTATTTTTAACCGTTGAAGAAATCACGACTGATTTTATTACAGGCAAATTTAAAATCAATCAGCTTTTATTATATTGAATCGTGCTTATCCACATCAATTGATTTTAGGAAAAATAATGATAGATTATATAGCAGACTATTTAGAAACTATACGGGAAAGGCGTGTCTACCCGAACGTGCATCCGGGATACCTGAGGAACTTAACACCCGACTGTGCTCCTGTCGAACCAGAATCATGGGACCACATAATGGAAGACGTCGAGAACATCATTATGCCTGGGGTAAGCGTGTAAGACTATAATAATAATAATAATAATACGACTGTTCAAAGGAACAATGTCCATCGTATATCGATTTCTGTTCAAAGTGTATGTTGTATACAAATTACAAAATATAATATATTATATAGATTACGCACTGGCAATCGCCTCAGATGCACGCTTATTTTCCCGCGCTGAATTCGTTCCCGTCGCTGCTAGGTGATATGTTGGCGGACGCAATTAATTGTCTGGGATTCACATGGGTAAAGTCACCGAATTCAACGATGATAAAGTATAATATGTAGTTATTAACAATTGGTACCGGTTATTACGTTTTGCAGGCTAGTAGCCCCGCTTGCACGGAATTGGAAATCTTAGTAATGAAC
Source organism: Nasonovia ribisnigri (assembly GCA_027563435.1). Taxonomy (NCBI): domain Eukaryota; kingdom Metazoa; phylum Arthropoda; class Insecta; order Hemiptera; family Aphididae; genus Nasonovia; species Nasonovia ribisnigri. The sequence continues at coordinate 73,710 of JANEHU010001760.1, forward strand.
TGGCTTGGAAAGATGATCGGACTGCCGGAAGCGTTTTTACACACGCACAACGAGAGCAAAGGAGGAGGCGTCATTCAGGTAGGTATTTTTGATACAGTATGAGTATAAATGTTATATATATTACAGCTGATAGGTACCTACAGTGTGCTACGTCTATGGACTTGTCTAGACGAATACAAGTCATAGGTTTTATAATCTCATACATGACGAAAGCTAACTGACATATTATAATTATATAGCTAGACGCTAGTCCAAATATTGTGGTGAAGGACAATGCCACATACAGCTGAGCCGTTTTGAGAAATAGACTGATATCCAATGTTGTAAACAATTTGAACTTCAACCACTCGTAAAAATTTAACTGGATAATCTTATAGACACTTTTATTTTGATAAAGGTAGACAAACTTATAAGAAACCAGGTATTAAATTTTAAAATCTTAGATTTAAAAAGGAAAGTGTTTATACATTTCTAACTCAAAATAATTTGCAAATGTTCATGTTTTTTAAGAACATTAAGATTTAAAATAATTTAATGCTTCTAAAGCATCAGCTGTAGACGAACTCAATGTTTCAGCAGCTAATTTCACAATCATAACATTTTTTCGCCAATCTACGTGTGATGCACTTATTTTGTTACCAAAATTCAAACCCATTTTTTTGTTGAGCTAAGAGTGATAAATAATATAAAATATAAATAAATATTCAAATAATAATAATATTATTTCAGTAGATTATTGACTGAACAATAGCCAATAAGTTTACAAATTACAATAAAATACTATTACTTTTATGTAACTCTTCAATAAAATTCCCGTTAATAACACCATTTTCATTTTAAAAAATATTGTACGTTGCTAGGGCATTCCTTGCCAATTTCAAATTATGGCATGCATAAGCTATGTAATGAATCTAAATAAATAAACAGCATTACAATTGAAATAAATAAATTATGATATAATTTGACATACATAAATTATATTAATTTAGATCACTTGTTATTAAAAATATAAAATATTACCTTCCATTCTATTCCTGGAATATAAAACGATTCCTTTATTTCATCATAAGTTCCAATAAGTTTACAGCCTAAATGTGTCATAGTGGATAAATTGGAAGCTGTGCCATCACGAGTAATACCCCATAATTTAATTCCAACTGCATGTGCCATGGTAATAGCAGTTTTCACTAAGCCGGCTTGTACATTTAGATTGAAAAAGTAACCAATTGGCTACTTCCATTTTTCATTTAGGCTTACAAGCATAAATACCAAGGCCTCAGAGGCTGGAATTTCTTATGATTCTACATCGGAATTTCCAAAATCACAGTTATCCATAAATTTATCACTATTGCTATCATATACAATATTTCTTTCCTAATTGACATTGCATCAAAAGTCAGGTTACAATCACGATTATTAGGGGAAATATTTTTGAGATATTCAAATACTTCTACTAAAAAACCTGGTTCTGCATCAACAGAAGACGTCCAATGTGTTATAGGAGATGGATGAAGCAGGCTTAATATTGTGCTTTAAAACAAATTTACATATATTTACTGTTAATTATTTTATGATCAAACATAATATATATTTATTACCGGCAAAAGTTATAAGCTCTAGACGAGTAATAATGTAGCGTCAAAGCAAATTTTTTCATTTGTTTAGTGTATCTTTAACCATGAGTTTTATTATCATTATTACACTGGTTTTTGAATAAATCTAATACCATTCCTATTATGAAATTAAGCATGCGCATATAGCGGAATTAATAAAGTTATAATTATAAATAATAAGGCAGTACAAGCAATAAGTCAAGTCCAGAGCAGAGAGTCCCAACTCTTACCTTTAAAATTAGAAGCAATAATAGTCTGTGGCTCATCTTCAAGAAGTCTTCTGTTTGTTAAATTACTTAATAAGTATTCTAAATTTTTCCTTCTTGGTTTTTGCTGTAGTATTTTAATTTTATTTCTAAGAATTTCTTTATTTAGATAATAGGTGTCAGTTTGTACTTCCACACTATTAAAATTATGAATTAGATATATTTCGTCACATTCATTAATATTGTCTTTCAATTAATCTACAGTTAGATCTGTACTATACAAATAAAACAAATTATCAGCAAATTAATTTAACATGGTTTATGACAATATACCGTTAGTACAAACGTTTCTTAATGTAGGTGGTTTCCTAGGAATTTTATTCGGTTTTTGAAGGTAGGACGGAAATGATGGAAATACTGATGGAACTGCAGTGTCCTTTAATAATAATCTCTGTGCACCAGGTTTAATTTGAAAGTCTTGTTCTGTAAAATGAACACTACATATCCGAATCCATTTACTTGCTTCAAAATGTTTTTGCTTTATAGCACTTATCCATTTTTCCATCAACTCATTGTTAGAAATGGGAAATCTATGATCGCACAATTATGAAATTAAAATAGATACAATACATTTTTTTTTAAATTGAAAAATGTTTAAGATGTCCAAGTGTTTTTATTATTTAATAATTAATATTATTTTATTTTTTTATTATAATATTAATTTTAGTGGACGTTCCGAACACAGCCAAAAACCATTGACATGTTATTTAAAAGTTTAATATCCTTAATAATTGATTATTAATACAACATAACTTACCAAAAGAAATGTATATTCTGTCCCACTTGATATCTGTTTGTGCATCCATATGCAGCACACGAAACAGGCATTTTAATTATTGTTGAACAGTGCCGGATTAAACATTGGTGGGCCCCTAGTCAATTAAAATTTTGGGCCCCAACAAAATTATTTTTTACATACATCTTTAACTTTGCTACCCTATAGTTAAAATAAACAACTTTAATAATAACTAACTAATATTAATAAATAAAATTATGTTTATTATTTTTTTTTTTCATTTACAAGAAAAATTAATTGATTAGGTATTATATTATTTCCATTTTTTTTTTTAATGATCTTAATAAACTATAAAAAAAAAATATAAAAACTATTATTCTTAGTTAAAAAAACCATTGATTTTCAAATATTAACCCTTCTTAATTTTTTTGCAGTAAACTCTAAGAGAATATCTTTGAAGTCTGTTTTTTGTAAAATGTCATTTTCTGTTGTCATAATTTCTAAATCAAGTTTCATTAATTTCTCTTGTTTTTTCTTCTTTTTTTCTGCACCACTTTGATACCTTTTCATTTTGGATTCTAATATTTTAGAAAAACAAAAGTTATATTTTATAGAAGCATACCTAGATTGAATAATACATAAAAAATGTATATTGCTTTCATTCATTACCGTCAAACTGGGTTACTTGGGACACTTCACTCTCTAGGTAGGTATTTATTATTAAGATTCGAAATGGGAAAATATGTTAAAAAAGTTGGTGGAAAACCGTATCAAAATTATTCGGTAGAAACTTTAAAAAAAGCCGTAATAGAATAGAATTAAGGACAAAAAAAATAACTTTTCGGGATGAACAAGTACGGGATTTCAAAGTCTACTCTGCACAGAAAAGTAAATTATAAAAATATGATGAAAGTGGGCAGACCAAATACATTGTCGGAAAAAGATGAGAAAAATCTAGTTGAGGGAATATGTTTGTAATTTTGTATTAAACAGTACTTTATGTATATTATTCTATATGTATGATTTAGTATATTATAATAACTTTTTTAACTTTCTTTAAATAAAAATTGAAATGCAGTATTAATGTATTAATAACAAAAATCATGTACATGCATGATAATAAATTATTACCATGCATGTAGGTACATAATTTGTATTTATTATTATTTCTCGATAACTCGGTTCCGTGGAAGACCACTGATAATCGACAGTTTACTGTATATTATATAAAATAATAAAGCTAGTTACACACGAGGCGTTATGAACGCGCGTGTGTAAAAACTAAAAACTAAAAACTCACCTTTCAAAGCACAAAAATTTAGCAATTTGACAGAACTCGATACGATACTTCTTTAACACCCAAGTGATAGATATCAAATAAAATGATTAAAGCTATATATTATCTATAATAGTACGTACAACGAATAATGATGTAGCCATGTGGGCCATTAAAATCTATTTTTGATATTTATACAAATAACTACAATAAAATACAGATAACGACGGTTATGTTATTATTTTCGTCACTGCCACCGTCGCCGTATATCAATTTATGATAAATATTATCAAGTACTTATTTACCACGACGATAAAATCCACCAAATAATTTTATTTTTAAAATACTGCGTATAATACCTACAACTTAATTTTTATATTTCATATTAACTTTTGTTCCGTAATCTCGTAAATATGATACAGGTATTATTAAATAAAAAAAAGTGTTTAAGGCCACATGTCTCGCCTTCAAATCATCCTGTAGTAGTTAAATATTTAATTTCATAGTTAGTTAACGATTGTTTTAATAATTACAATGTTACTTATTAGATAGACATATTTACTGCTGCTGCTTCAATGTATGTTACCCTTAAGCAAACGTTATTAAAATCTGAATTATATGTGTACCAATTTTAATGAAGAATCGCCAATCTCTTCCTTAAGTTTTTCATTCAGAGTATTAACTTCACTTAAGTCTGATTCTAGTATCTCATTTTTGACTTTAAGCTCATGTGCTACCTGTGATTAAAACAATTATTAACCAGGTATTATAACATTGAAACATTTTAAAAAAAGTAGCAGAGTAGCAATACTTTACCTTGTTTTTTGATTCCAATGACTCGTATAGTACAGTATAGCCATGTTTATAAAATTCTAGTTCTGTTATATTACCATGCTTTGTATCCATTTCTAGGTAATCTTCAAACGTTTTGGGATGATTATCCATTTTTATTTAAAATTTAAACTGTTTAATATTAAACAAATTTAAAAGAACAAAATTGAATATCAATATCAAATGTATATGTATACCTACTTTAAAATAATATGCACAATATACATATGTATTATGTTGTAAAGTAGACTAGATACTGTCTAGACCATTGTATTAGATACATAAGATAATGTTATAAAATATATAATTTTTACTTATACTTAGGGAAAACCTAAACTTTATCTAATTACAAATGTTAACATTAATGTTCTCTGTAAAATAACACATGTATAGTTTTGTATTCATATAGTCTTGAATAAAAAATTGATTTTATTAATTTGTTATTGATTTTCTTGTTTATTATTGTACACAACTTAATTTTGAAAGTTTGTGTACAATTTATTTAAATTACACCATGCCGTTATTTACCTCAGAAGAAAAAGTCGACATGATTTTTGTATACCGTGAGTGTAACAAAAATAGTCGAAAATCACTGGAGTTATACAGAGAAAGATTTCCGACCAGAAATCAACCTTCCCGGATGATTTTCTCACGTTTAATAAATTTCTTAAAGAAAACTGGACATTTTCCCGACGGAAAACATCAATCGCACACGAGAAATGTGACCCATATTCTGGCAGAAGAAAATGTTATTACATATTTTACAGCATTTCCGAATACATCCTTATCCAAAGCATCTAAAGATCTTGGTATACCGAAAACATCAGTACACAGAATTCTAAAACGGCAAAATATGTTTCCTTATAAAACTCATATAGTTCAACATCTTCGTGCTACTGATTATGAAAAACGTATGAATTTCATTGCTTGGTTTAAAGTAAGCAATTGTGTATTATTAACTATAACTTATAATTAAAGACCAGATTTATATTATCTTAACACACCTAATATATGATACTAGTATTCTCTAAAAAACCTTCAAAGGACAGTTTGTCCGCTGTTAAAACATTGTATTTTTTGTTGAATGGTTCATATTGAAATGATAAAAAAAATTTAAATGTTCAAAGAAAGAAATATGCTAAAAAAACTTTTTAC